>JANUFV010181417.1:0-12757 GCA_024757865.1 Epizoanthus scotinus | reverse complement strand
CACAATTTCTTGAATTAATGAGACAAAACTTGGCCGAGTTGTTACATTTTGAACCCTGAGTGAACTGGAACGAGAACGAGTTTGCATTAGGAGAGTAGCGTATTGAATTAATATTGGTTAAGTAAACAATATAATGCATTATAATTCAGCAATAATTTTTACCATCAAATCACGCATTGCCATAGGTTAGATTCAACCACGTGATTTATATAGCGGGGCAAATATCAGGGCAAATATCAACACGGAAGCTGTTAACTTTAAATAAAAAAACACTGGCGAATTCGGCTTTGTTTCAACTAAAAATGGTTGACAATTCAGCCTTTCGGTTCTGAAACACAAGTATTGGAATGAAAAAAGAGCTTCTTAGTAAAGCAACACCGCAAACCACTAAGCAAAGTACAAAGTTTGCATTTAATGCTTTTGACGGTAAGTCGTACATTTTTGCTGAATCATAAAATGCATAAAGTACTTCCGTGGTCTGTTGTATGAAGTGATACAGTCCCTTGGCTTCAAAATTGTCCTCAAAGTTCACTTTTCGGACAATGTTTTTAGCCTCGGGCCTGTATCACTCCATACGACATACCACGGAAGTACTTTATTCACTAAATAGAGGAAATGCAAAACGGCGCGAAAATTGTCGCGCGCCGCTCGCTTGGGTTCAGGTAATGGCGCGAAAATTGTCGCGCGCCGCTCGCTTGGCTTCAGGGAATGGCGCGAAAATTGTCGCGCGTCGCTCGCTTGGGTTTAGGGAATGGCGCGAAAATTGTCGCGCGCCGCTCGCTTGGGTCAGGGCGCTGCTTGGGTTCAGGGAATGGCGCGAAAGTTGTCGCGCGCCGCTCGCTTGGGTTCAGGGAATGGCGCGAACTGACGTGTAACTCTTGATGTCGCTTTATTTGCCGCCCGAATGAAATCATTGTTTTCACGACAATCTTTATAACTGTGTGATTTAAAATATAACCAATCGTATGGGTTTTCCCTTTAATTTAAAATTGAATATTATTTGCTTCTCCTGTTTTTATATTGACACCAGAAGCATGATTGTCGACGTCTGCAAATTATGCAATATTTTCTTGTTTTTCCCCCTTGTTTGCTGAGAAAAAAGAACAAAAGTAATGGGTATTATGCAAGGATAACCTTAAGGAGTTAAGGGTCCTTAAGGGTACGGCAAAGACTGACTTTAAGTTACATCAAACTTAAATTTACCTCGTGATCATTGCGATCTGCGATTCATCACATCCACTGCAAAAGAATAATTTGAAGACATTTTATATTATGCAAGTATATATCGCGGCAATCAGTTGTCGTGTTATTTAGAGGTTGTTTGTAAAAAAATAGTTGTTGCAACTTTACTCGATAAATGTAGCACGTTACTTGAGGAATGTTTTCGCTTATCCTGCGCAGTATACGGCGTTACAGCACAACTTGTCACTAAAGTATGTCCTGATTTAACCCCTTGGGATCCTAGCAACGTATATATGTGTGGAAAAGTACCAGTTTCCCATTTTCGCTCGTAGTTTACAAACCGAGTAAGACAGGGCCTAGATATGTTTCAAAATGGCGGATTGGTAGAAATTTGTTGTTTCCTCGTGTGCAGAACACAGATGACGTGACACGCGAAAACCTATAACAGAGAAATATATAGAGTCGTCTAACCTGTCTAATTTCCGTACACGAGGAAGGACTCCAAATCGGTTGTTATGGCCAAAAATATGGCCATTTAAATATGGCGTCTGCTTCTGGTCGATCTGTTGCTAAAATCTGCAAAACTACGCTCCAAATTGAGTTCATCGATGAATATGACTTGCCTCTTGCGAATGGTATGACAACGAGCTGGAGTCTGAGTTTGAAGAAGAGGAAGACAAAGAGGAGAGGAAGAGGTAGACGAAGAAGAAGAAAGGGCGGCCTCTCGGCCAGTTGTTATTGCCATAGAGTGGAGCAACGCGATCAATGTTCGTGACGACGTAGATTGTGACCTTCCAGTTGGGCCAACAATAGCATGGTCAAATCTAAAATCCTTGTTTTACAACATTTCCAGAAATGTACAGTTTGTATATGCTTAGAACTATTCTTGAATCAATAAAACTACTCTTAAAATGTAATCGAAATTTGGTAAAAGAAATAGTGACCCCTTGGAATCCTAAGAGCTTTTTAAGGGCGCTCTCAACTTACCCTCCTCACTACTTTATAAATGAACAATAACAGCACACTGTGCCTGAAGGGCAGATGGGTATGGTGGAGCGAATGCAAAGCTGCGGACATGTCGACATGCAGTGTCGTCCGTAATCCTCACATGTTCTCGCTTGGCGCTTCTCGTTCAGGGGAACGCCACCTGCAAGATGAGAAGTGTGAACTTTCATAATATTGTTAATTAGCATTTTTGTAATATGATTTAACTTGCGGTGCTCGATAAGAACTTTTGTCTTTACCAGACTTGTTTGAACAAGTCGCTTAAAAGTTTCGAGTTCTTGGTCCGTCCTACCTTTAGCCGGTTTAACGTCCACAAGAACCAACAGCATAAACAGGCTGACACACACAATGACAGTCTTCATCGTCGAATATCAGTCTCACGTGCTTCACTTTTGGCTGCAACGTTCAATAGCAAGTAAGTATTTAAAATAAAGTAACGTTCAGCAAATGTTGTTTTCGAAACAAACGTCAATTTAGTTTTATTCTTTGAAAACCGGGCCGAGACAGTATCAGAATGGATCGTCAAATTTTACATTAATGTAACATCCAATCAGGTTCCCGCAGTCTGTAACAGATTATCGCCGAAAATCTGTTGTAAAAACTTGTAAAAATATGTCAGTTAGCGTAAGTAGTACAATTGAGTTTGCCTATCCAGCAGTCTGAGACACAGCTAATTTTGGTACCTACACCACGTACCGGCCGATAAAATGTTACCAATAATTAAAATTGTTGAATTGTTTTGTCCCTGAACGATCTAGCAAACTATTAAAATAAAATTTAAGATAGGCAATCGTGAAAATGGTCGGTCGGAAGTTGATCAAATGCGTGCCGAGCAAATTGATGTGCTGTTTGACAACCCAGACGTATCTAGAGAATTGCAGTTATCTGAAGTTTACCAGAAAAACATCGCTCGTATAGCTGCTGACGAGGTCACCATGCACTGTGTCGTATTGTGGTAATATTAAATATGTAAGAATGACTCGTTCGCCTTCTTATTTCATCTTCCAATGCAACATTATAGAAAGCAATGTTACACGTATAGCTTATTGAAAGTGAGAGATGTTCTATCAAAGCTTGCATTGTTTTTGGAAAGGTGCAAATATAAACTATACTGATGTTAGTGAAAGTCATAACTAGTACAGGTGCTTATTGCAGAATAATAATGTCATTGCAAAACTGAAAGAGTTACGCTTACAATGACAGGGCGGAAAATCAGTTGCTGGCCGCTCTTGTTAAGGACATTGAGTCGGGATTTTAGCTCAGAATTGCGGACACAAGCTGCCTTAGATCTAAAGAACAAAATATCAAATAGAAAAATAACAATTTCGTTAATACGAAACGAATAAATAAGGTTCTGTACTTTGTTTTTTTTTATAACAAATTTTGTACAACTTACAGTAACAGAAAATGTAATGTTTGCCGTGCTTTTTTCGCCATGTCGCTTACAATAAGTTAAAGCCGTTTCAGGTCGAGAGTTACCTGGATATCGATTAGAAATAATTGCTCTTATGCTAGCTTGAATGTGTGTAGTAGCAAGCAATGAAATATAATACAATTGTTGATAACTACATAACTGTAAACGTGATGACGATAGTGTTTTAGTGCTAGTAGACCAGGCGGAAAGAACAACTAACCTTGTTCGCTTGACGCAGTGAGGTGCTCACTCAACCCTGTGTGATAACTGAGCCAGCACTTACGCTATTAATTCCACTGAATCAGTATTCTCGAATTATTTCGTGATCAGTCGCAATTAAAGAAACGTTAGAAATAAAAAGATATTAAAATTGACATTGTTTCATGTGCCACGAACGTAACTCTAGGAGACAACAAATCCATTAACGAAGATTATAAAAAGGAAAGTAATAACGGCAGACAGGCTTCGGGCGATGTTCATGAGAGAAAAATTTGAATGCCGACCGCATTCAATTCTTTTAAAATCTCTTTTTACTGATTGGTTTAGAATCACTCCAGTTGTCGCACTTAAAAGTGCCTTCACGTACGAAAATAAACCATACGTTCGCGATTTAATTTTTATTTCGATTCAGAATATATCAGTTGTACATGTTAACATTCCAAAGGGTTGAAGATGAATCAAAACTGTAATGCCAATGTCAAATTATATGTATAATTTTAAAATATCTTGTTTGCGGGTGCATGATTGAGGTTCCGAGTTTGCGATAGCCTTTCCGTGCCTGCTGGTTTTCAAATGTATTATTGCTAAAGCGAAGAAATCCATGGGTTGAAATTAACCAGGTGTGTGGAAACCTTTCATGGGAAACACAATAGGTAAAGTAATTATAAAATGGTAATGTGAAAATATTTTCAAAATATTCTACTATTTAAGTCAAATCTACCATTCTAATTTAAATTCTTAAATTTATCATTCTCACAAAAACATCACGTATTGACTTTTATCCAAGGTCATAAAAATACAACCAATCAGAAGGCTGGAAAGCCGTTGCATATTTAAGAGCTTGTAGCGGCTGCTGTATTTAGTGAATAAAGTACTTCCGTGGTATGTCGTATGGAGTGATACAGGCCCGAGGCTGAAAAAATTGTCCGAAAAGTGAAAATTTGCGAGACAAAGTCGAGGGTAAATGAGAAACTTTGAGGACAATTTTGAAGCCAAGGGAGTGTATCACTCTATACAACAGACCACGGAAGAACTTTATTCATTTTGTAATTCAGCAATAATTTTTCACCACAAATACACAAACAACAACAACGGGGGACGTCAGAATTTGTTTAGTGGTTTGCGGTGTTGCTTTACTAAGAAGCTCTTTTTGCATTCCAGTACTTGTGTTTCCGAACCGAGAGGCTGAATTGTCATCCATTTTTAGTTGAAACAAAGCCGAATTCGCCAGTGTTTCTTTATTTAAAGTTGACAGCTTTCATGTTGATATTTGTACTGTTACGTTCGCTGATATTCTGCCCTGCGAAGAAATCACGTGGTCGAATCTAACCAATGGCGATGCGTGATTTGATGGTAAAAATTATTGCTGAATTATAAGCGGTGATACATGCCTGAGGCGAAGAAATTGTCCGAAACATGAACAATTGCCTGAGAAACGAAGTTTCGAGGGCCACTGAAAAATTTTGAGAACAATTTCGAATCTGGGGGCATGTATCAGCGTAAACGTTTGTCGTTCTACTAAACTTTTACTAAAGTAGTTGCTCAATTCTGAACAAAGTTAATGTCGGACACGCAGAGATATTCCAACAGATTATAGAGACATAAATTACAATAATAAGTTTTAGTCTGCTTTGGGATTCCATGATATTACAATGAAGTACCTTTCGAATGACAAAACACAACCTTTCGAATGACAAAACACAAGAATTCCTCAAAATGTGCTCAATAATATATTTTGTTAGATTTTAAAGAAAGTGATACTGGCATTAAACTTTTAAAAATATATTAGGCAAATCGGACAGACCGGGGAAAGGACTAAGGGGTCCGATTCTTCAACTTAAATGACTTTATGTAAGAAATAGGTGGCTTTCAATCGCGTGACAAAAGTTCACTTCCGGCAGCAGATGGTGGTCAAACACAAGCGCAAGGTCACATTGCCGAGTGAGACAAAAAAAATCAAGTTATCCGAGTATTTTGTTCAATCTAGAATCAAATATTCGGCATTCAAGATACGGTCAAAAAATTACTTGTGCAACATCCTGGCTTCGTACCCTTTAAATGTGGATAAATTCGCAAAAGATTTCCCGAAACTTCAATTTCCCGGGATTGCAGCAAAGGTGAAAATCAACATACAGTAAGTTTATGGTTTAATTTATTTTATTCAATTATGTTGGACACAAAGTACATAGCAATAATTTCCACTACAACTGCAGCTTAAACTGATAATTGAAGTCTGGGTTTATAAACATCTATAAATAAACAAGTCAAGTCTACAAACAACTTAGTTTAACTGGTGAAGGTTCAACACCTGCAAAACACTGCAGAAACTAAATCGGAACTGAAGTTGTTGAGTAACTATACAACTAAATGTTTAAACTATTATAGAAGGACTGGATGAACAAAGTAAGTCTCGTTAATTTATAAAATACAATGATGCAGAGAAGCTTAAAACTACAAACTTTCACAAAGTGTTCGTTACATACTCGAGCATGTCATTTGAACTTTTTTAAAGTTGTTTGAATATTTTTTTTAGTTTTATGACAGTTCGTACACATTTCGAACAGAGTCTGTGCTGACATCACGGCATCTCTTCCCTTTGTTTTCAATTATTTTGGTACTGCAAAACACCTTTTACTTTAATCTATATTGCGGCGATTCATCAACCAAAACATATCCGCCATTCTGCTTCTCTAGCTCTCTTCGCAGCAAACAAACAAAGGAAAATGGCGATTTTGACCTTCATCTGCATGGCAAAGTTCCCGTAGGAACAGGATGTGATCAAGCGCATTGAAAGTATAAACCTACTTGAGAAAGCGTAATTTAAAATACCCTAACCCAGCAAAATATATAAATAGCAAAATAAATTCAAAGTCGCGAATCGCGAGTTAAAAGTCGCGATTTAAAAAAAATGTTACCGCTATCTTTCATGTCGGCCTATGGGCCACCGTACAAATTACATATAAAAGATTACATTTTCAGGTAAAGGATGGCTTGCTCTTCATATTCAAACTTCGGAAATTTTTTCCACTACAATTTAAGTCAATCGAATTTCTGTTCGGATATAAAAAACTGTGGGAGACGCAACGCGCGATTATCTTCTCCCGGACTGACCTACCTAGCTTAGTGTATACCTATCGACCGTTGGTTTTGCCACTGAGCATCCTAGTCATCAGTTTTCTCGCTCTTTTTCGGTAACTTTCATTGAAGACTAAATAGATGAGCGGAGTAATAGCAGAATTAGTATGAGCTGCAAAGCGCCTCCAGAAATGAACAGCACAGGGAAACATCAACGGAATTATTAGTTTCACAAAGTACATAAGCCAGCATAAGACGAACAGGAGTGTGACGGCAAACAGCATACGGAACACCTTTCGATTTAAGATTTCTCGGCGTCTCTCTTCCCTGGATAAGCGGTCTCCAGGCAATGACCTTCGTTTCAGGGTAACCATGATGGCTGAATAACAAGTTGATATAACAAGGACTGGAATAAGATAGAACGCGTAGAACAAAAATGTGTAATAGATATCCGTTCTAAAGGTTGTATTACGCTTGTTGGAGCATATAGGCGTTCCATACTTGTCTTTTCTAATTGTTAGCAGGTTAATACGCGGTGTACGTGCTGCAATGGACACAAGCCATATTAACACAATCAAACGTTTGGCCAAAAATTTGCTGATGTTTCTCTTCAGTGGATAAACTACAGCCCTAAACCTCTCCACACTCATAATAACCAATGTTTGGATGGAAACCAAGATGGCGGTATGATGAGAACCTACTATAACCTTACACAATACCAGACCTAGCGGGCCGTCGACTGGCCATCCTTGCCCTCTGATGATCATCGCAATCATTCTTGGCATGTATACCAGAGTGATAAGCAAGTCGGCTGCAGCTATGTTCTGTATAAAATAGCCGACTGTCCGTTTAGTGTGTCTAGATCTGTCCGTTCGGACAACAGCAATAATCAGAGCGTTGCCGATGAGTGAACTCAGGATAAGAGTACAGTATGCCATCACGAGACAGACCTTGATGATAAGCGAATCGTTAACAAAGCAACCACTACCATTCGCAGTTACTGCGTACAAGGTTTCATTTGGTGACGAGGAAACGTTGCTGGCTATAAGAAGTGGCATCTCTAACCAATTCAGCTAGCAAATGAAATCTTCTTTGTTACAAACGAGCAGTCGCGCCCTTTTCGTTTAATTTGTTCGTTCTTTGCAACTCACATCAAGTCACAATTGATATTTGATGATACGAACCATGGAATAAACATGAGTGGTATCTTGTGTCATATCAGAGACTGAACCAATAACACAACGTTTTTATAATATTTGAAAACTGAAGCAGATGTGCCTGCGGTTTGATCACGGAATTGTATATAATAATACTTTAGCAAATCGTTTTCAACGAAAGAGCTTTTCTTACAATCTGAAACCGTTTGTCTCGTGATTGAAGTATGTGAATCGTCACCACATGATTCGTAAAAGCTTTCGCGCCAATTAATCTTTCATCCTGGAGTGCAGAAACAATCTGTTTTTCACCACATATAGATGTTAGAAATTATAATTTTCTTGATGATTGTACTTTCTCATGGACAAAAGAAAACTGAATTGCAGTGTTTGATGGCAGTACACGTACACAGAGCTTGCGATCCGGCCCAGCGCACCTTGCGGCAATTGGCAAACACGATTAGTCGAGAAAATACGACTCAGTTATTGGTAAATTGGCTCGATACATACTTGTTAGGTTTGCTAAAGGATACTTCACTCCTCTGTGATTATTGTAAACTATAAAGTTGGTAAACGAAAGATAACAGTTTGCTGGTGTTCTGAATATTAATTCACATTTCAATTCAGTCAGTTTGTCGGCACAGCTGCTGTTTCAACTTCTTAAGAGGCCACTTGCCTCCCTTGTTGAGACGTTCGTCACACCATTCTGAGCTATACTGTGCAGAAAAACTTTTACCGCGATTTCAGACTCATGGTCGCGACTTCACCATCTAGTAACGTCGACCAGGCAAAACCAAATGGCTGCGTGTTGCTACTCTCTATTTTAAATGTAGTACTGATCATTTTGAGGTCGCTCAGTAGTTTGAAAGAAGTAAACACCTGCTTCTTTAACCTTTCGCCAATTTTATTTTTTGGGAGATTTTTCCCAAATAAATAGTAATAATTAATTTTAGAAATTTTGTATTATTAGCAATAGTATTATTTCACTGTTTTTAATAATGTTGCTGAAATTTAGACCTAAATTATAAATTTTCAGAATCCAAGAGGCGGCCAAGATGGCGGCCAAGATGGCGGTCAAGATGGCGGTCAAGATGGCGCATATACGGTTTGTTTTGAGGAAGTAGTAACGATGGAAACCAATTAAAAGGCCCCCACTTATATAATTATACGTCGTGTTATGGTTTTAGGCCTAGATGTTTAACTCTATCTGGGTCGGGGGGCCAAAATGCCCCCCAAGAGACATTTTATTTTGCCATTTCTAAACAGTAAATGCTAGACTTGAAACTTTCTGACTTTTCCCAAAATGTATTAGCAAACAAATAAATAATGTACATAATGGTTATAGATACTGCTTCGTTGCTACGGCAACTATGTTTATGATTAACACTTTTGTCAATAACCTAACTTTTTTTTCTAAAAATCTATTTAATTCGTATCTTTTCACATAAATCATAGATCTAGCTTAGCAAAGAACAATGTTGTTATTTTGTATAAAATTTCAAACAAATTATAAGGCAAAATTCTTACGCCAAAAAAAATGCACTAAGGCTGCCATGAAAAACGAGATGGCGTTTTTGTGACGTCACATAACCTCATAATTGAAATAGCTAATTGCTAAAATGTACATCATGGACTAATTAACTAATCTACCAATTATAGTTTTGCAACCACTATATAATACGAAAGTTAAAGAGCCTTCCTGACTCCAAAAAACGCCCAGACAAGCTAATAGAGTTAAGGGCAAGAGTTCATTAATGGCTTTAGAGAAAGAGAAAGCATATTCGTTTTCTCTCAAGCCGTTAATGAGCCCTTGGTTAAGGCTTATTAACTGCGTAGGATGAGAGAGATGGGTTGAAGTTTTAAGAACATGCTATAAACATCAGCCGACTCAAGCCCGGAATTTGCTTGACAACATTCGGCCTTCCATTTGAGTGTCGGATAAGAGATATTCATGTCCAATAGCTAGTATATTTAAAAAAAATTCCCAACACAATATGTAGAAATGTAACTCCGAAACATCATTGTTTGCTGCGAAAATATGTCGACATGTTTGTTATGGGTTGAATAAAATTGGTTTACGGGACTTTCTGACGGGTAATGTACCTTAACGATTTTAGTTAGCGAGAGGGACAAAATCGCTAATATTTAGCCTCCGCTCAATTTAATACGAGCTATAGGCAAAACTGCGCAGTGGCAAAGAATTGGAATCTCCGCAGGTCTAACTACAATCAAGCTGCTTCGTGGACAGTAGATCTGCACAACTATGTGATAACATACGAAGGCCGGTCAACAGTCAATACTTAGGGCTGGAAGAAAGCTGGAATAGCCGCTGTCGTGGAGGGAAATTCTGCTTTTCCTAACGAGGACCCATTTTATGACAATTTTGAGTAACTTTTTGTTCCTGCTGAGCTTTTGTTGTCACCATAGCTGTATATATGTTCAATAAAAATCTTGAAAATTGCTAAAATTAGTAGTCACTAAATCTTCCACAGACAAAATCGCTAACATTAGTAGTCGCTAGAATTAGTAGCCTTGAGGTAATCAAATAAAGCTTGCCTTAGAACTGTAAGAAAAGAAACGTCTTTTAACGTCAACAAAGTAAAAATCTACGGACTCGGTCCAGCTTCAGGGTTTAGCATCAACTTAGCACCAATCTAGCACCCGAACCTAACCCCAACGTAGCCCCAAAGTAATCCCAACGTATCTGCAGCTTAATTAACCTAAACTTAGCACCAACTTAGCCCCAACTGAGCACCAACTTAGTACCAACTTAGCCCCATATGTTCATTTTTATATCTTGCAATAGACACGAATGCTTTTGATTATGGAACCTTCATATATTATTTCAATCAGCTCTTACAGGATTCTATTTTTATCCAAGAGATAGTAGGGTGGGGTGTGTGGCGTAGTATGGTTTGTGGAGTAGAGTGTGGTTTGTGGAGTGTGGTGTGCGGCGTAGTGTGCTGTGTGGTGAAGTGTGCTGTGTGGCGTCGTGTGCTTTGTGGAGTAGTGTGGTGTAGGGTGTGGTTTGTAGAGTGTGCTGTGTGGCGTAGTGTGATTTGTGGAGTAGAGTGTGGTGTAGGGTGTAGTTTGTAGAGTGTGCTGTGTGGCGTAGTGTGCTTTGTGGAGTAGAGTGTGGTGTAGGGTGTGGTTTGTAGAGTGTGCTGTGTGGCGTAGTGTGATTTGTGGAGTAGTGTGGTGTAGGGTGTGGTTTGTAGAGTGTGCTGTGTGGCGTAGTGTGATTTATGGAGTAGAGTGTGGTGTAGGGTGTGGTTTGTAGAGTGTGCTGTGTGGCGTAGTGTGGTTTGTGGAGTAGAGTGTGGTGTAGGGTGTGGTGTGTAGGGTGTGGTTTGTAGAGTGTGCTGTGTGGCGTAGTGTGATTTGTGGAGTAGAGTGTGGTGTAGGGTGTGGTTTGTAGAGTGCTGTGTGGCGTAGTGTGCTTTGTGGAGTAGTGTGGTGTAGGGTGTGGTTTGTAGAGTGTGCTGTGTGGCGTAGTGTGGATTGTGGAGTAGAGTGTGGTGTAGGGTGTAGTTTGTGGAGTGTGGTGTGCGGCGTTGTGTGCTTTGTGGTCAAGTGTGCTGTGTGGCGTAGTGTGTTTTGTGGAGTAGTGTGTGGTTTGTGGAGAGTGGGGTGTGCAGCGTAATGTGCTGTGTGCAGTAGTTTGGTGTGTGGAGTAGAGCATGGTGTGCGAACTAATGTGGTGTGGTGTGCAGACCATGCGTTGTGTGTGGAGTTTCCGGTCTTAGAGTAGAGTGATGTGTAGCGTGGTGTAGCGTGGTGTGGTGTAGTGTGGTATGCCGGGAAAACACGGGCTCACTACCAGTGAAATAGAATGGGTGTAGGAGGGAAGCGGGAATTTCTTGCTCTCCTGTGCAACACAAACGTAATGATACGAAACGAATGCTGTTTGAAGTTTAATGTCAATTTATTTAAGCCACCAATAAAGCCAGGATTTTTTTTGCAGTTTTAAAAGCATCTCTAGTTTGACACAGCTTCCAGCTACGACAATGGTCGATTAAAGCAATAATTATTTATGAGTGCACCATCCTCAGCAGCTTAGCAGCAACATTTATTGATCGATAATCAAAATAATCAGGGGGTAGGGAGGGTGGGGTGCGACATGATTCTATACAGTGCTTGACCTTGCAAAACATTCTCTACTCAAAACATTCAATTGCTACTAGGGTTGCGAGGACAAGTACACAATAGAGACTAATCATTCTTCTTGTCCGATTTCTGTTCACTATCAGCCGGTTCGAGCTCTTTGTTCTGCTGGCTTGTGGCGGCAGTGAGGTCCTCTCCAGTATAACCAAACTCGTTGACTCGTTTGAGATCAATCCTGTAGACCCATCTCTGGTACAGGTAAACGAAGAAGACGATATCTGCCAGAAGGAGCGCAGTAGTTAAAGTGGGCATCGTTTTATAATTAGCATAATTGACGAACATTATCATAAATTACACCATATCCAAAGTCGCTAGACTACCAAGTTTTATGTCCCTACCCAAAACTATGACGTAAAAATTTGCATGAGAAAAATATTATAATTATACGAAAAATGCATGGGATTTTTGGCTGGGTGGCATGCAAGATTTAAACATACCATTCAAGAAGCGAAATGCCAAACGCTAAATAATAGAGATTGATTTAATCAACTGTAGAAGTTGATGTTATGCTGTTCGCCGTGAGGGTGGTAGGTTTGAGCTGACG
>JANUFV010181084.1:0-12770 GCA_024757865.1 Epizoanthus scotinus | reverse complement strand
GCTCAGAGTTGTTCCCAAAGCTTTCAATTTTGGTATCAGAACTTGCAGTTAGGTTTCTTCTCAGGTTTTCGTATGTAAGACATTAAAAAAGAAAGTGGTTTTCGTCTTCAATCTTTGCCTGGTTGCACATTGAACAAAATCGTAGTAGTAGTAGTAGTAGTAGTAGTATAGTAGTAGTAGTAATAGTAGTAGTAGTAGTAGTACTGAGTAGTAGCAGTAGTAATAGTAGTAGTAGTAATAATAATAATAATAGTAGTAGTAGTAGTAGTAGTAGTAATAGTATAGTAGTAATAGTAATAGTAGTAGCTGTAGTAGTAGTAATAGTGGTAGTAGTAGTAATAGTAATAGTAGTAGTAGTAGTAATAGTAGTAGTGGTAGTAGTAGTAGTAGTAGTAGTAGTAGTAGTAGTAGTAGTAATAGTAATAGTAGTAGTAGTAGTAGTCAGTAGTAGTAGTAATTACATCATTCACTTGCAATAGAGTCAGTTTGAGGAAGTGTAAGAGAAATGTAATATATTTTACATGCAATAACACGGACAACCAGAAACATATCTTGGTAATTTTAAGCTTTAAAATTGTTCGTACACATTTTACATGTTTTTCTTTCTTCGTATTTGCAAACGGTCTATTCTGATGTTGCTGGTGATGATACAATAATTGTACAGTTTGTAAATATCAAAAATATTAAATGCAAACCTATGATTATAGCATTTTCTGCGTTTTGATTGGTTCCACAAATCATGGTTATTAGCTCATATTCATCAATCTTGCCTTATTTGGAAAACAGCAGCAAAATTTAAATGTTTATAATATTGCTGCCAGAGAAAATGTTTTCGATAAGTTTGTTTTACCAATCACAATGAGTGTATGCTCGATGAACATTTATCCAGCGAAATAACATCGTCTAATATTAGACAACGCAACGCTGAAGTCCACCCAGAAAGCTAAACAGTTCGGCATTAAATTATTTCAGTAAGTAAATGCTAATTTTATTTAAACCAAATTGCACGAGAGCAACCATTTGATAAAACATCAACATGAACAATTACAAGTGAACTGCAATTTATAGAAAACACTTTCAAAACATTTTTACCTTTTTATTTTCTTACATTTTTACCGTATTTCAGTATGACTTGTTAGTCCACGAGATTCAAAATTCTCAAATCCAGTTCATGAAATGACAAAATCGTGAGCTAAACAACTATCTGACGAGTTTCTACACTTTAAAGAAAGATGAAGCCTCACCGAAGAGCCTATCTTCTGCCATAGACTGTTTTCTTCCATCTTTACACACTCCAAACAATTTCTCGTTATATTGCTGTCCCTGTTTTCTCTTAGGTGAAGTTTTTTCTTACTTAAAGTTGAATTAGCAGATTTGTTGCAGTGCTGTCTTTTTTCTACAAAAAATACTAACGCATCTTTATTGCAAACATTATCTCTTTAGAAATCCTTTCAATACCGCATCGAAGCCGAAGGGAGCGATCGTTGGGGTGGAATCTGGCAAGCACCGCGGGAGTACACCTTTCTTTCAACTTGCGATAAACAAAAGAAGGTTAAATTAATACAGAAGTTTGACAGCTGGGATGCAAGTGGCAACCTCGGGGTTTGTATGCCCAGACTAGACTTGTCTCCCGAGATCTTCCTGTCAAGCGCATCTAGTCTGAATGATCCTTCGGGTTCAATCATATACAACACGGGAGGTGCACACGCTCCATCCTACATCAAAGGTTCAAAGGAGAAACCATCTGTTGTTCGCTTTTGGATCAGAGAAGGTGCAAGGTATATGGAAAAATGTAAATGTTACTAAGTTAGTTTGAAGGAGGTTCGACGATCGGAAACGGCCCTCAACGTGCTTAATTGAAAATTAAATTTATTATCATTTCTATAAATTCTATATTAATTTTACAATATATGATATTATATTTGTAGCGGCTGTTGTTTGTAGTGATACATGTCCGAGGCAACGAAATTGTACGAAACATGAACATTTGCCCGAGAAACGAATAGGTACTTTAATTTCTTCATAATTCATCAACAGTTTTTCACGGGACGAGTATCACTATGGTACATGATGTGTTAGCATAACACTGTCACACATTTTCACCATATTGTTATCTAATATACACAATAAAAATTGCCTTTCCAAATACGTTCGGCCACAGTTTCACAAAACATTTCATTCATGCTAGCCGGTTAGATGCTGCCATGCATTCGCTCAAACTCTACTTGAGTGGGAATCAAATCAATGAAGTGAGCCTTTGGCTAATATGTCAGAAAACGAATCGTACTAAGTCAATTACGTATTCTGAAGTTTGCTATGGCTAATATACATGTAATTTACTACAAAATGTGACAGAATAAAAACCGAAACTAATAGAACGGTTGGAAACTTGGACAATTCGGTTGCTAGTAAACAAATTTGAGAAACCTGTCACAATTGCAAGATTTATTAAAACTGAACATCAACGCTTACCTCTAAATATCTGTTATTTTACTACCTCCTCTAAGAAATCTGTTATATTAGAGTTCTTTTGTAAGTGCATTTATAAGTCAGCAGATTTATATTGAGCTATTGTAATTGTACAGCCGTAATAGTACTACTACAATGCGGCTCTAAAAAACCTCGGGCAACTGAGTTCGCTGTGAGTTGAATGGGCGTGCTTTCTTTTCGATTCAAGTGGAATGTTTGATTAGAGTAACATGCAAAGAAGTCTGTTGGTACCCTGCACGGAGCTATAGAATCTGTACAGATCAATTACCGGTAAACACAAGTTAATCAGAATGCAAAAGCTGTCTCTGCACAGTGTCTGGCTGTAATGATCGTGTAATATTACTTTTCAATCCTGTTGTATCGTCTAATATTTGCCCGCTGAAGAGCATCATGTGATCAAAAGTAACAAATGAGAGCGCGCCATTTCACTGTGAAAATTGTTACATTACATTGCATAGCATAACATTGTATTTCTTTACATTACATGACATTACATTACATTACATTACGTCTCGTCACGTTACGTTACGTCACATTACACTACATTACATTGCATTGCATTGCATTGCATTCCATTCCATTCCATTATATTACATTACATTGTATTGCATTGCATTGTATTGCATTACATTACAATACATTACATTACATTACATTACGTCTTCTGCTCATAAGTAATATAGTAATGAAAAACCAGGCTTACTTACGTATTTGTTGCAGACATTCCTGTAATGATATCAAGGTTCACGGTGTACGAGCAGGAAACGCGTACGAGGACGCGTTCTACATGATCAGTCCTACTAACCCTGCGCAGTACCTTCCTGTGTTCTGTGACATGACCTCAGATCTCGGGGCCTTTACGCTGCTAGTCACCAGTGAAAATGGAGGCTGGACTCGGTCCCAGGTTCCTCTGAGGTAGAATACGTATTTACAGTTGATAAGTTACATTATGAACTCTCTATTCCTTTATGTATATAACCATTTTAATTATTAAAACGTTAAATTGTATTGCAGCCATGCCTCTAAAGCATTTACTTGATTTCATTTGGTACTTTTATTTCCAAATCTCATGTTTTGAAATTATGTATCTCGTTAGTATCATATATAATGTTCTTTCACAGCTAACTGGTTATTCATTGCTGTCTGTGTTGTAGGGAATCGTAGGACCAATTTGGAAGGGGAAAAAATTAAAATTAGGAAATCGCTCAATTTGAAGGACATTTAAGGACATATAATTGTTAACGAAGATATATGGCTTGCCTTATATTAGGTTGCCTTAAATAATTCCCCTTAACTCGCCTTCATTCGACGTAACTCGCGATGCCAGAATAGATCTCTGTCTTATTTTATTCACTTCTTTAATTAATTAATTAATCATTATTATGATCTACTGTATATTATTTGATATAAAAGGTTCTTTCACAGTTAGCTGGTTATTCATTGTTGTTTGTGTTGTAGGGAATTGTGGGACAAATTTGGAATAAAAAAATGTTAAAATCAGGACTTCGCTCAATTTGAAGGACATCTAATTGTTAACGAACACATATAGCTCGCCTTATATTGTGTTGCCTTAAATAATTCCCCTTAACTCGACTTAACTCGACTTAACTCGCGATGCCATAATGGGTGATATTTTGCTTAACTCGCGAAGCATCACCTTAACTAGAGGCGAGCTTAGGTTACAGAGTAGACCTTATGTTTTATCACCTGGATAATATTATTTTAAAATTGATATAGCTGAGTATTACAACAACTTCTGACTTCAACTATTCAACTACTGCAGAAATGAAATGCGTCCATCGCTGCACAATGACTACTCTATCCTTGAATACGGTGATATCATCAAGAGCTTCGGCAACAATGCGACGTTTAAATACAAAATGGATGCGAATCTGAGGAATCACTGGGGAGGAGTCTACACTGCGCCCATGAAATACAGGTAAACTACAGGCTTTGCAGACCAATCCATCCATAACAAAAAGACCAAATAATTCCGTAGCACCGCTTGTGGCGCTTAATTTGTTTGATTCCAAGTTAAAGATTTCTAATCTCCGTGTCCAAATGTATTTAGATAATTTTTTGTTGTTGTACCAGTTGGACTCTCTTTCTTGGCTCATGGAATAAGATGTCTCGTTGAAATTATTCAAAAGAGAACATGTCAGATCTCAATCTGATTATTGGAGGACCTAGCTACAACTCTAACATGTTTTTATTGATTTATGCAACCAATAGTTTCCTAGCTACAAACAAGAAACAAACTGATGTCACTTTGGTCAAGAAATTTGACAACTGGGAGTACTCCTGGTCGTCTAGTTTGAACAAGAGAATGCCATATTTTGATAAGATTGGAACGGCACACAAGGCTCTTCTAACAACATCCGATAGCACCACCTACTACCCCTCGGGATCAATCATTTACGGGGACAAGGAGTATGACCCAGCATACTGGATGAGAAAGGGGTCGAACTGGCCAGGTACTATATGGTACTGGGTTAATGAAGATGATTGTGATGCTGACAGACAACCCGGTAAGTGATTAGTGTCAAATGATATTTCTAATATTATCATGGATGCGTTGTTTATAATGAGCTAAATTTTAAATAGTTTTAACATTTTAGGAACTCTTTTACTGTTTTGTAAATTATATTCTAGTTATTTTATTATATCGAGTTTTGGAAGCTTTGTAATGGGACAGCAGTCATCAATATTAGTGATAAAAGCAACGTTGATCATGAGATAGCCAGGCAAAAATAGTATTGTCTACAGTACTACAACGATATTTGATATATGTGGCGGTCGAGGCTGTTTACAAGACCGGGTACGTCAAGCAATTCATCTATAATATTGTGAAACGATAACCTTTGGTATAAGTTATGTTTCACATGCACAAATGAGACTACATGGGTTATGCATTATGCATTACTCATATGGATTTGTATTGTTTGCTCCTATTTTATGAAAAAAAGATATCTGGCTCATCTTTTTGTATAAGTTATTTTAGTTTCGCTATTCTCAAGATTCAATATAACTTTTCAATATTAGTAGTTTTGAGGTCCAAATGTCGGGTAATTCCGCAATTTGTTTATACAAAATTGTTCGTCAACTGTAACTTATCTCTGTGTTATTGCTATTTAATAACGCATTACTGCATCAGTCAACCTGACTTGTGTTTACATTTCTGGCAGTGGATGGAGGTCTGTCTGAATGGAGTTCGTGGGGACATTGTGACAAAATGTGTGATGCAACTGGCAAGGAACGAAGACAAAAGACTTGTTCTCAACCTAAACCCAGATGTGGTGGCAAGGCCTGTGACGCAAGCATTAAGACAGTCGAGGAACGTGCTTGTAACTATTGTCCAGGTTAGCGATTGTGTTACGATTTGTTTGATAAGTACTAACGTCACGTGACCCTCACAGTTGTGCATTTTTTAACCAGTGTCACTAAGATATTTCTGAGCTTGTAGCGGTTGCAAAAATACATAACTTGGCAAAATGTTGGAGCAAGAATTTATTTCCTAGTTGAGATATGGCATGACAAACACGAGCCTGATTTAGAGAAAAATGTATGCGGCGGCCATGTTTGTGCCCCACTTTGGGACACAAAGAGGGCGGACAAAAATGTACTACACAAATAGAGCTGTTTCTTTCAATGAAAGTGATTGGTTTCACTTAAAATTCTTTGGTTATAATTGTTAAAGGTTATTAAAAGTATGAAAAAAATAATTTGCATAAAAATATAGATTTTCAGGACATTTAGAAAATATGCTGAGTCAGACTGTCACAAAATTAAAAATACTGCAACTCAAAATCAAATCATCGTATCGACGTTAAACTTTTAAAGAACGCTTTTGATGCTGATATATGAATCTTTTCAAAAGCACAGCTTGGTAGGTATTGTAGTTTAGATTTTAGAATTTTGATGACGTCACGTGCAAGCCAAGAATATATGTAGTGGCGGTAATTGCCTCATAACATTTTGCAATATCCAAAATATTTGATAATTTGGTGCAAGCTCGTTCTTCTAGCATTTAATATCACCAAAGGAATCCTATTTTTAGTAGATGTACTATTTACAGGAAACCCCACCGTTTTTCTTGAAGAATTAATGAAAATTACCACTCGTATTTGACGAAAGTGACAAATACACTTCCTGCTTCGCACTTGTGGTATTACTGACACTTTCATCACTGAATATTCGTGGGAGTTTTGATTAATTCTTCTCGACCTGTGGTATTTCCTATACAAACCACTCCATGTTTCACGTTCCATTGCAATAGTTATACAATTACCATTAACGTACAGAGAGTCCTATCAAGGCCGATAGTGGTCGTTGTGTCCAGCCTCAGACGGGTGACTGCTCACCAGCCGAAGGAACTCCGCTGATATTCAAGATGGCAGACGCCCACTGTTCTTCTCCTTATATGGCATTTACATTCGACTACGATGGAATCTTGCGGCACAAGTGTAGCGGAATGATTGTTTGTCCAGAAGGTAATGAGAAACACAGAATACTGTGCTACTACAATAGGCGCCTTGTTCCATTACTGTTCTTATATAAAATGTTAACGGAAGCCTTTGTTCATGTTTACTTAACAAGCATTTTTTAATAATTATACAACGAGCTCGAGTTCTATATTAGTGATTTATCCACGAGGCGAAGCCGAGTTGATTATACCTCTAATATAGAACGAAAGTAACTTAAGAAAGATGGGTCTTCCACCTGGATTGAAACGGGTGGCAATGTTCTCAGCTGTTGTGAAGTTCATTCCACAGCACTGGTGCATGCAGGCCAGAGAGAGTTCTATGACCAGACATTTTCAAAGAGTAGGGAACAGTTTTTAGTCTTAAAAAATGACAATGTTAAAACCAATAACACAAGACAAGTAAAGTAAAGTAAAGTAAATAGATTGTGCTAATGTTGTGGCCGTTACAGTTCGATACCAGTTGTAAGCATTATATAATCTATATTTTATTTCGGTTGTGCATAAAATTATAAGATTATAATTAAAAAAGCACAACTAGAAAGTATACAACAGGGTGAAACCATAACCAAGGTATACTCCTCATGCCAAGTTGGCAACAAATTCTGTTATTGCAATTCTTCCCAATTTCGTATTGACGATAATTTATGATAATTTATCTCCAATCACAGGTGGATATGCAACACGGAGTAGGAAGCTAACCTTGAAGAAACAGTGCAACATGGAATCTGCGAAACATCAGAGGTATTTGAAAAATGCTCACAAAACATGTACAGCCATTTCTAGAAGGTTGTCTGTTGCTGTTATTGTTGTTATTATTGTAGTTTTGGGTCTGGGTTTTGTGATGTCAACATTTAATGGGAATTGTTTCAAAAATATTGTTACAATGAGGTGTAAAAACATGTAAACGTATATTAAAACCAAAAGTGACTGTAAGAACTTTAAATTACCTACATTTGTAATTTTTCTGTAAAAAATCTACCTATAGCTTCCACAACATGCAAATTTATTAAAGTTCTAACAAATGCATTGGCGTTGCTTTTAGCTGTTGGGCTGTTCAGAAGTCAACATGTTTTAACTAGCTGTATACGGTGATGACGTATAATTCTTCTCATTTCTCGCCTCGTTAGTCACTATCCACACTGCACGGGTCGCATCGATAATCGAAGCAATCTCTGTTTACAGATTGTGCCCAACTTTGTAAGTTTTAAAACGAAATTCTATCGGAACCCCAAGTCGTTCTTCCATGAGGATCTGTAAAAGTTTAGTAACGGTCTTAACGTATGTATACCTTAGAAACAGAATTCGGGTGGAGGACGGAGTAATATAAGTGCGTGGCTAAGTAGCCTTCTGAAAATTACAGAGAGCTCGCAAAGTGCTATCAAGTCTTCTTAAATACAAAACTGCATATTATATGAATATTGCGATTTTCATTAATGAGGGGACATTGGGGTTGGTGGTGTTGCGGTGTTGCTCAGTTTTGTTTGCTGTGTTTTAGTGAATATATTCCCACATTGCGGTATTGCGGGAATCTCAATCCCTACGTTGTGCGATGTTTGTATCTTTAAACCTACAGTGTTCGTTGAAATTAAATTTTGATCTACAAGGTAATAACATTGATTGTCTTGTAAAATATTATATCACATGCAGATGTTTCAATGTTTTTCACAAGTCATATAGACTATGCAAATTAGGGTATTAACAGTATAACGTGGTTTCGGTGTTTCTTTGACTTTTCTTGTGGTGATCCTGGTGGCTTTTTTTAAATTTTCTTGCCGTGTTGCGGTTTTCAGAGCCTCTCGATGTCCCCCTCATTAACTATGTATCTTGTAGCTTAAATAACTCACACTAACAACGTAAAATAATTGAAAGGAATTGTTCCATTTTATGGAACACGCGCAATATAAATGCCATTTATTATTATTATTTTTGTCATCAGTTGAAATTAGTCAGAGTGAACTTGTGTCACTGTTATATTTCTATCGTTATATTGATACAGGCTTCCATCGAAGAGCCTAAAGAATGTGCAGAGTGGATTATGTGTCCATCCGAGTGGCGGTCGTCCAAATGAAAATACGCTCCTGGTTTATTGGAATAGTTGTAATTCAAAAACAATCACGTTGGACTTCATTAACTTATAGGTATGAATATTATTGACATAAGGTTAATTAGAAATCAAAACACGTCCAGTTGGAAGACATAATATACCTTCATAATTCATAATTCACAGGTACACAAAGCTGACATTCTTGTTATCAATGTAACGAAACTGTAAGAGATTTAATTTCTGTTAGTGTTTTACAAATTTCGCAGTGAAAAAGCGTTATAGGGCTATTGTAAAGTCATACAATACAATTTCCAGAGTTCCCACACCATCTTGAGTTAGCTGTGACGACACCAGATATGATGTACAGGAGCGCGTATGTTATGGTGCACCTATATGATATGTAGTCATAAATATATTTTAATTGAGTAGATAAATCCGTCAATAATCCGTTTAGAATCGAACTATTATTATTATTATTATTATTATTATTAATATCATAATTATTACTACTATTATTATTAATATAGAGAATACACTTCAATTATTCCCCGAAATGGAGATGTGTAGTGGTGTATATATGTTTCATACTAAAGATGATGTTTTATTTGTTTCAGGTGATTGGCAATATTTGGTGCAAGGAATAAAACAAGAGTTTACGAATAAGATATGAGGAGGGGGAGGGGGATAGTACATGAAGTGCGGGTTGATGGATTAAAACGATATTAGATAATCTTATATGTACGTAGATGAGGAAAGCATTTAAACCCGAGGTGAAATTATAGGTTCTTGAGTTGAAGGTATATTATTTCACCTGCGAATAGTTTCGGGGAAGCAAGCTAGATATGTAAAATGTAAGAAAGGATGAATAAAGTTTGGTGAAAATATTAAGTTTTACTTGTTGTTCTTATGAAGTATCCGACACTATATAGATTTACATATAATACATATATTAGTATAAATCTCCCCATGTTCTATTGAGAGTGCTGCAATCGGATTAGCTACTCTACTCGCTACCTATTTGTTATAGATAGCGAGTAATAGTATAGCTCCATTCCCACGCGATCAAATGCGCCAATACAAAGTCTATTGAGGGAAAATCAAAATGGCCAAGAGAAACTTTGCCGATCGCAACCTCGTTCCCAGGGTCATTTCACTTTCCGGTCTCCTCGTGAAAGGATCCTGGTTGCGGCTGGTTGCGTGGCTTCTGTTGCAAATGGACAACGGTGGGAGGGTAGGTGTTCGAGCAACTGTTGTCGCAACGGACAAATAAGACTTGTGGGGGAGGCCGAGGGTAGATAGTAAGTTCGCAGTTGGTTTTCATAATGGCGTCGCATATTTCGTTTCTAAAATGCTTGCAAGGTTCTTTGTTAGCCACTGGAGTTGAAGAGATCACACTCAAACTTAAACGAGCCATTTGCCTAGAAAGTTTATTCTTAAAAAGAGATTTAGTGGCTGTGCTGCCGACGGGTTACGGGAAATCGTTAGTTTTTTAAATTATTCATAAACTCCTGGAAGAGAGAGACCGTGTTATCTCCGAGCAGAGCTGTAGTAATTCCGCATCTGTAGTGGTAGTCGTTTCTCCATTAAATACTCGGATGGCGGACTAAAACACAAACCTTTGCAATAGGGTAGCGACAGCTGCTGCTTTAGGAGTGAGGGACGAAAAATGGTGCGAAACCTCAATACCGCAAAGCCCAATGTCCCGGCCCCTCACTGAATTGTTTCAGACCAAAACTTACTAGTTGTCCCCAGATCAAATACAATGAGACCTATGGGGACAGATCTTTTTCTATTGCGGCACCCAAATTATGAAACTCCTTACCACATTTCATTAGGTGCATTGACTGCCTCACACAATTTAAAGTAGCAGTCAAGACATATCTTTTTAAATCACATTTTAGCTTAATGTAAATATATTGTAAATAGACTATTAGTATGTTAATATTTTATCTGTGGTATTTTATCTGATACTTTTATCTGTAAGACGATCGAGACTCTATGCGATTCTCTAAATGAATATTTGATCATTATATCATTTGAAAATCTCCGACAGAAACTGAAAGCAAACTTACAGCGCCCCAAATATATATTATAAAGCCTTATTCAACAAACACTCGCTTTGACCTGAGGCACACGCTGAAACGACTTCACTGACTGTGAATGAGAGAAATGTGCAACACCGCATACATCACATGTACGGGACAGCTGGTTACAAAGCACTGTGGGATCGTGATTGGACGGACGTCGGTCCACTGCTTGCGCTAGTACAGACGGTCGAGACGAATAGATATTTCCATAGCTTTCTGTACATTTTCTTCAAAATGCTACTCCTGGACATTCCCCCCGGTTTGATTGTATTGCACAAAAATCTAAATTCTGTTGTTGGTCGGAAAAACAGACCGATTTTACAACTCGTGCTACGTACGCAGCCGAGTAATTATGATATTCCCATGGTATCGAAAGTTCGCAATACAAATGTAAATCCATTACCATTTCAAAGTTAGTGTTCTTATGATCAGGAACAAAACATATAGGTGATATTGTTACTTCGTAAGTATAGCTTTTAAAAGCATTAATTCCCACCGTTTCTAAAATGATACCTTAAGGATATTTTAAGTATATTTAGAAATATAAATGTGACATTAGGGCAACCTTTAACAATTGCCATTTCAAAATGTCATTTTGTAGAGAATATGAAGACTATTTCATTTATTTATAACTCGTTTTTTCCCAAGAAGATCTTTCATTAACATGATTTACAAAGGTTTCGTAAAAACATAACTGCATTAACGAAAACGTATAATTGATAACATATAATGAATAACATGCATGTGTACGTGTTCTAACAGATTACAGGTCCTAAGACATAATTACATAAACAAAAAATGTATAACAGATATCTTTATGGCCTAGCAGATTACAGGATTAGGTTTATGGCGAAAAACGCTGACTTAAAAGTAGCAATAGAGGTGCTGTTTCCTATGTTAAAATATGTGGTAGCATAATCTTTGCTTGTCCCAGTTTGTTTTGATGGCAGCCAGACGGATGTAATGTGAATTTAAAATCTCGTCATTGTAATATTGGGAAACTTCTAAGCCATGACCCCATTCTATCTCCGGGACCACCATGAATATTTGGCCTATTCAACCAACATAATAGTTGCTGCCAAATACAGTCTAGACAAGAATGTCCACGTGGTTTCATAGCTAGTAAAATGAAAATCAACATCACAATGAACTGTTTCAAAAACCTTTTTAAAATAAATTGTATAGTACTAAATAAACACAATAGTTAATATGATATCGAATATTCTGACTCAGAGTGTTCTATATATATACCCCCGATAGCACTCGGTACAAGCCAAAGCGTCTGCTCTTGTTCCATGAGAGGAAGGAAGTCGGGTTATTAGCCGAGATATCTTGCTCAGCTAAAAGTAAGTAGTGTAACAGTTTTGGTAAAGCCTTTCGCAAATTATCCATGTTAACTAAACATTTTTAGGATGAGCGCCTAAAGTTGTGAGCATGCGCCCCTTTGGACGATCTAAAAATACTGTGTGATTCGATGGCAATGAATAAACAGCACAGAACCTAATGCTGACTAAATTACGAATACAGCTTGGTGACATGCCATAGATAGATTTAAAAGTGATAATTAATATTTTAAAAGAAATGCGATAAATTATTATTGTAAATAAAATAGTTAATCAGTTAAAATTAATTGTAGATATTGTGAAGCGCTGGTGGATATTTAGTA
>JANUFV010180973.1:0-12774 GCA_024757865.1 Epizoanthus scotinus | reverse complement strand
AAGGGTAACACATAAAACCCACTATTTTGACCCTAAAAACAGGGATCGACTTATACACAGAGTCGACTTATACACCAGTATATACGGTAAACATATTAATTATAATAACCATTAACATGTCTTATATGAATCATATGTTTATATTTAGTGCTGTGTCAGCAATCTCATGTAGACATTCAGTGACGCGATGTCTCATTGTTTAATAATTGTCATCACCCACAGCAAGAATAAGATGAGAGACTCAAATCTATGAGGTGTATGGCAAACCATACCTGTAGTCTCTGCTTCCTCTTCTTCTTCTTCTTTTTCTTCTTTCGACTTTTAGTCTGCAAGTATTTGTAGAAGTTAGAACAGTCCTCTGTAATAAGGATGTGTGCATATTTGCAACTGACTACATTTTAGCAAATACCAACTTACATATCTGCCAATAAGACAAAGTATTCACGACATTCACAGGGATGTAGCTAAGACTTCAAACAGGTGGGAATTTGACTGCTATAGGCAGGTAATTGAGCACTAAAGGCGTAAGCTTCTGGTGGGGACTAGGGCATAAGTGTTTTTCTCAGCCAGTAAAATCGCTGCTCCAGCCGGTTATTTTTGCTGGCTTCCGGTTTCAATCTACTTCCCTGATTCCTGATTATGTTTCTAAATCCTTTAGTTTTATAATTCACATGGCTCCTCCCTTCCCTTCCTGGTCTTTCACAGGTCTAAAAGCCCAGCTTTTATACATTAATTATTCTTCCAAATAAACACCCTGTGTAACATAGCTGTTTTGTCTCACCAACTGTTACTGTTCTATTTGTGGAGTCTATGAAATGATGTACCAGATGTCATGTCTGTTGAAACAAACCAATTGCAAGTATTCCATTCCGAAGATACTTCGTTTGCAAGTCAGATATTGCAAATAAGGAATCATCTGCATCATAACCCAGTGCAACTCATCATTCTTGCAAACTCAAGAAGTTGAACCTAACATTTCATATAATGTCAGTGATTCCAAATAAGCCTATACATTTTCATTTGACATGCTTCAGGGATATGTTGTAGGTTTTCTCTGTACTTATCATAATAAATATTGCAGTGTTCCATGAAACCACATACAAACAGTGCACTGTACATGTCTATTGAAAGTGTTTACAAGTCACACAAAACCAAGTCAGACATATACTAGTCTTTTGCCACAGAAGTTGTACATTGACATGTTTTCTAATGGTGAGTACACATCACTCATCTAATTAATTACAATGACTTCTTACCTCTTTCCTCTCAACTGCGGCTACCTCTTGATCACCCTCATAACTCACATCCTCCATGGTGTGCTCGGAGGGCTCCGACAGTTCAATACCAGAGTCTTCCATCCACTGCTCTGCTGCTGCTGCTGGGGCTATCTGAGGAGGTGGTGGACTAAACTCTAATGTTGAGCGTTGCCGCATATCAAAGCTTGGAACTGCCTGGCTATGGGGTGGCCACTGCTGTTGGGTAGAAGGTGGAGCAACTTGATTTGGAGCAAGTTCCCTTTGTGTTGGGGCTAAAGGGGGGTGGGGTGGCGTAAGTTGTGTTCTATGTGGGGGTGGTGCTACCTGTTCTTGAGGTGGTACAATTTGTTCTCGGTGTGCAGCAACTTTCTCTTTTCCTGGTGTCATCTGATCTTGAGCTATGCTAAGTTCCTTTTGCTCTGGGGAAGACTGTTTTGGGGGTGGTGGTATTTCCTTTTGTGGCAGGGCAACTTTTATTTGGGTTGGAGGAATTTCCTCTTGTGGCTGGGGAATTTCCTCTTGAGGCTGGGGAAATTCCTCTTGAGGCTGGGGAAATTCCTCTTGAGGCTGGAGAACTTCCTCTTGAGGCTGGGGAAATTCCTCTTGTGGTGGGCAAACTTCTTTTTGGGGTGGCAGGATTTCCTCTTGAGTTTGGGTGACTTCTTTTTGTGACTGAGGAACTTCCTTCTGTGGTGGGAGAATTTCCTCTTGTGGTAAGGGAAATTCCTTTTCTGATTCAGTAATTTTTTGCTGCAGCTGATCAACTGGAGGAAAGTCCTGTTGAATTGCAGCCATCTGTTTTTCTGGTGAAGCTAGCTGGCTTGAAGGTGGAGGTTTTGTAACTGACTCTTCTTCCTGAAGTTCCTTAGCCTGTTCTGGTGACACCTGCAAGAACACCAATGGTATCAATTCATGGATGTCAGCATTATTCGAACATGAGATTAGTAAGGTCCTAGTGAAATAGATCTCTCTTTTTTTCACAAAAAAGTGAGTATTATAACCGGTGTGCAACTCCAATTCAGCTCTTGTCCCAAGACAATAGCTGTTTGATTTTAATACAATAATTGTGTTTTCCATATGGTAAATAAATGGTTATAGTATTACATGTATATTGTGCACTTTCCATGTTTAAATGCACATAAAATAAAACATAATAATAATAACAATTTAATACTAATTATATGGTGCTCTTTCAATAAATGACTGATGATTATAAACTGATAACCACTGGTTTGGGATCCAATCAAAATGCTAGTATTCAATATAAATTGTAATAATAACAATTATTATTATATTATGAATTGTTCCACAATTTTACCCAGGAAAATACACATTACTATAGAAAAAGTGATAAATGGCTTAGGTTATAATATCATTTTTTTCCTAGTCTATTGATAGTAAAATTTCAAAACAGGTGTTCTTGGTAAACTGGTAACTCAGTGATAATAAATTAAAATGTATTAAGAATGTTTCAGACAAAACCTTAATCCTGCATGTCTTTCACTTATCCTTCATCTATTTTACATCGAAATTCCTCAACAGTTTATGACTATATTGATAATAATTATAATCATCTGAAGTCAAGTCAAAATAGTCAATTTTTTCAAGCCATTTGAACTGAAGATGAAACTCTTATTATTCTTGCCATATCTATTGCCCAGGAAAGAACAACTGCTGTGTGTTAACACAACAGAGTGTGAAAGAAATCCCTTACCCATTTGTTTTCATCTGGTTTTGTTGTACTGAAGAAGCTAAAACTGAAGCTGGCGTGAAATGCTTTACACAACACTCAACAGCCAAATCCAAATGAATATTAATTTGTAATTTCATATCACCAGACTGCACAAGAATAAAATGACTATATATGTATATAATATCATATTCACGTCTACATAGCACGAGCCTTACAGTCTGGCAATAGTGAATAGAAATCAGTCTAAACAAGTTCATTAATTTATGCACTAGTTAGACAAACTTCAAGTCTCAGAATACTAACTGCAGGTATCATGTTTCATTTTCCTTTTCCAGTGCTTTCAAACTGTTTACCAAAAGTTTCATACAATAAATTTATCATTAAAAATTATTATATACAAGGTAAAATATTATTGAATTAAAAAACAAATGTTTTCGACACACTTGGCTATCATCAGGTAGTGAAGATGACCTGAAGATGGCCAATTAAGTGCATAGAAAATGTTTGTTTTTAAATTCGATAATATTTTGCCTTGTATATAACAATTTTTAATCCTAACATATGGAGAATGCGATTTAAAAAAAATTCATTATTATCAACTACTATCTTAAGCAGTTTGTCTTCTTGGAAGTCACAGACAGGTAAATCCTGTAGATTCTTCAATATATAAATTTATTGCCTATTTTATCTTCTTAAAAACAACTATAATATAAAGAAAAATTATTATTGCCAACCACAAATAATTATTCTTATTAAAAACCTTGTTTAATGTCAATATTAGTGCATAACAATGCTAGTCCATCAGGCCTCAGGTTTTTAATTTTTAGGTTTACAGATTTGTTTGACAACAAGTTGGGAGAGGAGGAAGGAATAAAAACATAAATACAATTCAGCCCCCTTGTTCGTTTTTTAATTTTCACAAGCATTTCACTATTATTTATTGCACTGACTGCCAAAGTCATGAAATCTTTAACTGCAGTCTGTTTCTTTTGCATAGAAAGTGTGCAATGCAGGATTAAAGAGATAAAACCCAATTCATCTGAAATTAAAACTTTAGGGTTTTTTCAAAAAATTCAATTGGACAATAAATAATGAAGAAAATTAATGGAAAATAAATGTGAGGAGGATCCGTAAACCTAAAAATTAAAAAACTGTGGCCTCACAGATAAGGAAAGTATCAAAGAAACAAAAATGCTCACCATTGACTCACTACAAAAAATCTGCTGCTTCTAATCAGTTTCTTAATTCACATTACTAAATTATTACCAATTTTCTCTGGAGCTGAATGGGTTAATTCTTATCAAAACATAATAATGTTACACAAGAGATAACTTCACACACCTGTTGCTGTGGAGCCTCCTTTGAAGGACTAACTTCTTCCTCCATGCTGGCATCTGCCATTTCCACGTCCTGTGGCTCCTGGTCGACCTCACTTGTCTGCATCTGATCAGTCATCAGCAGACGAGACTGTTCAGTGACAGTTGGATGAACAACTTCTTGAACTACAGATTCACCTATTTGTGGAACGTGACCAGGTCTATCACCCAACAGGCCTGGTGCTGGCTGTGACACAGGTACTGCATCCGATACACCCAGCGGGGGTTCTGGAGCAGGGCCTGGAACACTCTCAGCATCTGGACAGGGTGGTTCCATTTTACAGGTTTCCATAAGCTGTTCTTCCTTCACCACCAAAACACAATCTATGACAGGTGCTGTGCTATCCATATGGGGAAACTCATCCTTGATAACTGGGGTAATACTGGCTTGCATGGGTATTAGCAATGGATGGGCACCTGGGGACAACTTGGGCATCAGAACTGGTAGAGTACCAGGAGATTGTATTGGCAGCAAACCTGGTTGGACACCAGGGGATCGTAATGGTGACGTAATTGATTGACCATGTGGTGATGGTATTGTCCCAGCACCGGGGGATCGTAATGGTGATGGAACTGATTGAGCACCTGAAGATTGTATTGGCACTAAACCTGGTAGGGCACCAGGAGATCGTAATGGTGACGTAACTGATTGACCATGTGGTGATGGTATTGACCCAGCACCAGGGGATCGTAATGGTGATGGTATAGATCTAGCACCAGGGGATTGTAATGGTGATGGAATAGATCTAGCACCAGGGGAATGTAATGGTGATGGAATAGATCTAGCACCTGGGGATTGTAATGGCACCAAACCTGGTTGAGCACCTGGGGAACTTGTGGGCATTGAAACTGGTTGAGCTCCAGGAGATGGCAGTAACACAGGCATGGACTGGGCACCAGGTGATCTTGAGGGCATTAATACTGGCTGACCACCTGGGAACTGCACAGGCATGGACAATGGTGGAACTGGATGACTACCTATCAGTGACCCTGATGCCTGCACAGGAAGGGGAGCTAAGGAAGGCGGCTGAGCTTGCACCGGTGAAGAAACTAGAAAACCTGATGGAGTAACTGTTTGTTGGATTTGCTCATGACTGCTACGCCTTGCATGCAACTCAGCAGCTTCTTTTTCACTTTTTATCTGTTGCTCCTGCTGCTGCTGCAATAAAACAAAGAAAGAACACGATGAGCAATGTAAACAAGCTTACCAGTAACTTATTATTTTAACATATCAAGGGCTTCTGCACATTTATATTCTCAAGAAAATCCAGAAGACAAGACTTGCATTATACCTTTAATATTTACCAGACTTTTCCTAATAAAAACCTACCTTTTACTGGGTGGTATATTTTACTGTGTGGTACCTTTTATACTCAAATAGCTACACAAATTAACCTAATTCAACTTATGCTAATGCTAGGGTTCACAGTCTAGATCTTTAAAGCCCGCACAAATGGCCAGGAACCTGTGTTGATCTTATTACAGGCAGGGCAGATGACTTGAAGGACTGTAGATCTGAGTGGTACCTTTTACTGATATGAAACTGGTATATATATACAGTTTAAGCTTGGATGTTTTACTTCACTAAGTATCTGATCCCTTTCAGACTGATAACTGAAATGTCTGAAATAGGTTCTTAAAGTGCCTGTCCACAATTACAATAGAGAAGATGTTCAAAACAATGGATTAAGTTTGGTCAGAATTACTAGACCTGTTCATCATTTTCTTCACAAAACTTTCTTTATGTGACTAAATTACAGACTTATATCGAGATTTAGTAACCATACACAGTCTCGTTTGTTGTGCCATTCTCCAGATGGTGCTAATAACCATGGATGGTGGATGGTCTATGTTTTCAATATCAATCATTCAATTACACACCCTCATGATTAGATGACAGTCATAGTGTTTATGAAAACTTGACCATCCTGCTATCTGCATGTTATGATCTAGAGTTGTGTTTGTCGTTTTATTTTGTGCTACTTACCGACACATAATACACTTGCAATCGTTCAATTAAATCTGCTTTTAGACCTGAAACGTAAAAAAGAAATTGATTAGCTTCCAGTTCCACGTGACTAAAATTAAAAATTAAAATAAATTAAACTACAAATTATACAAGGACAAAATGGGTAAAAACATTAAATTAGATAGAAATATTCCATCTTAGTACCAGAACAAACAAGAATAGAGCAACGTTTTTGGTAAATCTGTGAAAATGGTCATTGATGTGGCCGATATAAATCGAAGTCTTGCAGTTGGAACGTACGATTTACGTCTGAGAAGGCAAAGGTTTCAAGATAATACAAAGCACCCCTATCTTCAACATAGTTTTAAAATGTAGCTAAAGAAACAGACGAAAACACCTACCAGAGATTGGCAGTCCAAACTCTTGCAATTTGGCTTTTAATTCGACGACCTTAAGCTTCTTTAGCTCAGTTGTAGTTGGACATTCAAGGTCCGCCATGTTGGAAGCAACCACGCAGCCCAACTCGCAAAGAATGCTGGGATTAGACGTAGCAGCCGCGCATTCGTGCCCAGTCTCTCCACGACACTATTTCACCATCACTTGCAAGGCCTGGCAATATTTGCCTGTCTCGGTGTCTTTGAAATCAGTTGTGTAGTATTCAGAGCCTTAGTGTTTGTTTATATTTATAAAGTTTGTGCTTGGCCAGCAGCCGTTGCGGTTTATACGTATGCGCCCCGCACATGTTTGAGATCTGAGATCTTGGTCAAGAGTAAGACTCAAGTAACAAGTACAAAACCATGGAACTTCATTTCCTCGGCACTGCTTCCTGTTATCCTAGCCCCAGAAGAGGAGCCTCTTGCGTTATGCTAAGACATCAGACCGGCTGTTGGATGTTCGATTGCGGCGAAGCATCTCAAATTCAGATAACTCGAAGTGCCATCAAGCCTGGCAGAATCAACAGAATCTTTATTACCCACCTCCACGGAGACCACATATTCGGTCTGCCAGGGTTCTTATGCACACTTGGACTAAACTGTGCGAGTGATAAAGAGCCAGTGGAAATTTATGGACCAGAAGGCTTAAGGAAATTTGTAAGAGTTAATCTGGAGTTGTCTAGATCTCATCTGGGATTGTCTTATGTTGTTCATGAACTTCATACAGGTAAAGTTGAAGTAAAGACAGTGCATGTATAATTATAATAATATCTATTTTACAAATAGATACCATTTTCTGTGTGTCCTATTGGCGATTGTCATTGTGTCACTGAAGCCCTCGCAGTGTTTCGGCATCATTTTAATATATAGCTATTAGTGAACATACACCTTGGAAAAAGTTTAGCTTGGAAAATATTCCGAATTTATTCCACAGAACTTCCAATTATCTGAAGTCAGGAGCTACTTGAACATTATAAATATTCTGGACAGGTGGACTTATGTCACCTGAGTGAAGAAACTTTTTATCCTGGTGTTATCATGATGATATTCAAGAAAATATTTACATTTGCAGACATTAAAGTACTTTCTGGGTTCCACTCGAAAAACTGATCAACTGGAATGGGTCCATCACAAACAATGCCAGGCAGAAGTCCCTTTGTATTTTCTGATTTGGCAAATCATATTGACAGTCCAGACTGTCCTATTACACTATATTTAATTAATTATTGTTTTAATACTATGAGAACAATCTTATGCCCAAAATAAATGTGCAATCCTGTAATTTTATTTCTTCCAGTTACAAATGAGAACATACCAGTGCTAGAAAACTGGAAACCTGAATTATGTGCAACTGGAGAACTGCACCCAAACGAGCTGCCTGGTAAAACTATTTTTGCAAGTCCAGATGGAACATGGGAAGTGTGTAAAGATAAAACACTTACAGTCATGGCTGCACCTCTCAAACATCGTATCACATGCTTTGGTTACGTTATACAAGAAGAAAGATTGCCAGGTAAACTGGATGCTATGTTACTTAAACAAAAAGGAATTCCACCAGGACCTCTGTATGCTAAGATCAAAAATGGAGAAACTATTGTTACACCTAATGGAAACATTGTTACACCCGAGGATGTTCTAGGCCCCCCACGTCCTGGTCGTAAAGTTGTGATTCTCGGGGATACATGTGATTCATCACAGATAACTGATCTAACACTCGGTGCTGATGTTGTTGTTCATGAAGCAACGCTGGAAGATGAAATGGAAGAAAAAGCCGTTGTTCAAGGACACTCGACACCAAGTATGTGAATTGATGTAGCACTGATTGTTGTTGAGTAAACAGTAAATTTGGAGTCAAAGTTATAGGTACAAGAATGATTCCACCCTTGTTTGTCATTGTCCCATTGAATAACCACCAGCTTAAGTACCATAAGCTTATTATTATTTCTATAACACTATTTAATATACATTTTATAAGCTTTACTAATAAATGCCCCCTTTCTAATAAATGTGCCTTCTCTAATAAATGCCTCTTTTCTGATAAATACCCTTTCTTTAATAAATGTCCGTCTTTAATATTATAATGTCCCTCTTTAATAAATGTCCCTCTTTAATAAATGTCCCTCTCTTTCAATGATAAATAATTATAATAGATAATTTTATTGAATTCCCTGTACAGTCATACTGAATGGTGATGTGACATCAAATAGACACTAACTAGTGGATTTTCATGGCAGCTATCTTAGATTTTTAATGATGCCAGAATATTGCCACAATTGATTTTAAATTAATTGAAAACACAAGAAATTGACCTTAGCTAAGCTAGTTCAATTGCTTCTATGGAAAAACACAAATTAAATTGAAAATCATTACTGATTGCCATTACAGCAGAGTAGCACATCAAATGGCAAAATCAAATGTACTTACGACGTTGGATAGCGCCCCCCCCTCCTCAGTCTGGATAGCAATTAACCGGGGGGGTATTTGGCCCAATCACCAAAACCATTTTAGCAACTGTAGCCAGATAATAGGAAAGTGTTTTGATGTTAATTATATGTCATCAGCACTGATGACATGGGAAGAAAGTATGCAAACTAGATTTTGCTTTCAAATTTTATAAATTCTCAAAAAAATGGCTCTGAGATCCAAATTTTAGTAATTTCATAGTTTAGCATCTAAAATCTTGTTTTATTACTATTTCCATAAATATTTTTGAAAATTAACAAAAACAAAAAATCAAATATAGATGGCAGCCAAAATGGTGGATTTTGGTTTGGATTATCAGTTCCCATGCCAAAATTAATTGGAAATTGTTGCCATGGAAACTAATAGGTAGGCAGTGTACTAATTACATGTCAAGTGACATGCTTTAATTCCCAACTGTTTTGAACTTGGTTGGGGAGGCAAGGGGTTCTTGTGCGACCCTTATAATGCCTCTACATTTCTGAAAATGGCTTATGAGGGTTTAAATGGGAGGATACCATTTGAATGAACCTTGTTGACGTTTTAAAAGTCTAAAAGTTTTCTTCTATCAGAGCTCCCATATTATTACCTCATTAGTGTGAAATCTGATTAATTCTATTTTGTTCCAACTGACACTAATTGTTTTGTATGTTGACCTTTAATAGGAATGGCTGGTTGGTTTGCAAGAACTGTTCATGCAAAGAAACTGATTTTGACCCACTTTAGCCAGAGATACTCTGAAACTGAAGAAAAAGAGAAAGAAGCTACTGACATTGGCAGACTGGTAGAGCAGGCTCGAAAGGCATTTGGAAGTGATGCAGTCATTGCTGCTGAAGATTTCTTAGTTGTTCCCATTCTACTGCAGAAACAATAATATTACTGGTGGCATTATCATAAATTACTAATACAATTTATGTTTTAAAAGTTCAAAAAAATGTCTTACAGTGGGGATTGAATTGAATGGAACATGCACATTTATTTTATCTCAACTTTACAGCTCTTGCATTCAATCCGTTGCTATGTTCAACTCTATGTTCAACACTAATTTGTTGAGCACTATCTTCTTCATCTTTGACCATAAATTGTGCTCACTGCAAAGTAAGCACAATTTCTGATAATTGTAATTGACATAAGTCTTTGCTGATCCAAGTTTCACTCATGTCCAGACTAGAGGCCAATGTTTGCCAAAGGAATGTAGGTGAGTATTTGCAGCTCAGTAAATATCTGCCACTAAAAACCAATACTGAGGGCAGCATTGTTATAGCATATACCAAGTCAGTGAATAGCCATTGTCACAAACATGAAACCTGAAGTTTGCGTCACTTCTTTCTTTCTCATCTCTCAAGTCTTTGAACCGTATGGCAAGTGACTTTGTCGTATTAATGTACTCATTGTTAATGTCTCTTTATTACAATTAGCATAATTAGATCTTGATTAGAGAACCAGGCATTTGTTCAAATACTGTAGAGAATAAAGAGGATACGTGTTAGATATCTGGCACTTTCTAGAATATGATATACAATACAATAAGATTTATTAACTTTCCCAAACGGGATATTCAAAGTTAATTTACAAGTTATTAAAATGTTAAAACTACATTTCTACTGCTTTTTAGCCAAACTTTTGTTTTCTTGACTCATGGCTGATTCCAAATAAGGAAATACAGTGATTTCTTATTTGAAATAAGAAAGATTTTAAATTGAATGAGTGCTTTTAAGCGAATCTAAAAATTAGTTTGAACATTTTAATTTGATAAACCAGCACTAGCAAAACTGTAAGTACTTGAACGATTATTTTTACTTAAAAGTAAAGAACTACATTAATCAAATATTTATTGAGTTAGAAAACATGTCTATATGATAGACTGGCTTTGCACTGTTACAATACGAGTTCGAATGAATAAATCAATAAATCGTTAGGCAAAATTGTTTTCTTACTTTAATTAACTTAGGGACCGATCGTTTATTGCATCCCAGGAGGGGGCAGTGGTTTTCCAAAAAATTGAGTTTATGGGCATTGTATCCCCTCAATGAAAAAACTATACCCTGCTTTCTAAGTGAGAGAAAAATGTACCCCCAAGTTTCATAAATGTGTATAAAAAATGTACTCGCCTCTTTCAAGTGATTTTGAAAATTGTACCCTCTTTAAAACCACCCCCTCAGTCTCTTAGCTGTACTAAAGGAGTTGATCACCAGACACCAGTCAATCTAAGTAGTATACTAGTAAGTCTTGGTACTCCGTACTTTGCCACAACAAATGGTATGATTTCTCCAACCTATTATCACGCACACACATACACAGTACACTCTACATCGTACACGCACACAAACCATACACACACTACACTACACTCTACACCGTACACGCACACAAACCATACACACACTACACTACACTACACAGTACACGCAAAACACTATACACTATACATTAAACTCTACACAGTCCACTCGCACACACACTACGCTATACACAGTACACACACACACACTAATTTACACTCTACATAGTACACGCACACACATACACTATGTTATACACAGTACGCAAGCACACACATATACACTATGTTATACACAGTACGCACACACACACACATACATACACTACGTTATACACAGTATACACGTACACACACATACACTATGTTATACACAGTATACACGCACACATACACATACACTATGTTATACACAGTATACACGTACACACACATACACTATGTTATACACAGTACACACGCACACACACACATACACTATGTTATACACAGTACACATGTTGGTTGCAGTATCTAAGTTAGCAAAAAAGTACGGCATGACTCAATCTTACCTGCTCCATTGTTATTGATATTTTACCACCATAACTTGGAAATGACTTGAATGCTTCTGTAGTGGGAAAATATAAATGTCAATGAAACAGGTTAAACATGAATCGGAATTTGATTCACTTTGTTTATTCAATCTAGAGTCGAGTGATGTTATTTCCAGTTGACACAATTCCGCTAGAGCAATGCGTCTCTTCCCTACTCAGTGCCCAATTAGATAAAAACACTTTCATAAGAAATCCCTATTTCTAATTCCAGTTCATTATAGACACTAAAGATATGTTGCTACTACTGCTTCTTCACCACACCTGCTCCTCAATCTGGCGTACCATTGCCAGTTAAAAAGCAGCTTTGGGATTTTTCCGCCATTTTCTTTTGAAATTCGATGGATCACAGTTAATTTCATTTCAGTTAAGTTTAGTTATTTCATTTCGGTGTCAAGTGCACAACTTACCAACCAGCATACGCAAACGGGACACTATTTGAATGAAGTCTTCAAAGCCAATTTGTTCTTTTTTGTTATAAAATCGCCGGGTAACAGCCTTGATGATCTTATTCGAGACAGCTAAACCTGAAAAGAAAAGTTTTTTTAAAATATTGAAAAGATATAAAACCAATTGCTATCCAAACAAAGTAAAGCTGAAAAGCACAACTCAGTACTCGGGATGCCTCCTCCCTCCCTCCATCCCTCCCTCCCTCCCCCTTCCTCTCTCCTTCCCGTCCCCCACTCTCCCTCGCTCCCTCCCTCCCGACCCCCTC
>JANUFV010180640.1:0-12779 GCA_024757865.1 Epizoanthus scotinus | reverse complement strand
CCCCCCCCCCCCCCCCCCCCCCCCCCCCCAGAACTGGAAGATTGTTTTTGTTGGCAGGTAGATGGAAGTGGCCTAAATAACAATAGACGAACACCCATATGTGATAATGGGCCAAAAAGAGGCAGATAATTATCGGTCGCTTAATAACCAGAGTTCTGTATGAAATAATATGTTATAAAGATACCAATTGGAAAAGCTAAAAGATATTCTTGGTATTTTGCTGTAGGTTGTATTCAAAGCTACAGTCGGCACGTCATACGACGCAGATATCGCCCTCGATGACATTCAGATAACAAATGGACGATGCCCTGGTGAGTTTGCAATTCGTTACAACAGCTCCCTTGTCATTAACCCTTAGATATCGTATCCAAACACATGTAACAAATTACGATTTTCTCTCTGTAGCACTTTCTTGTAACCCTAAGACATCTAACTTGCGATCGTCTCCGAAAATGTTCCCAAGATATCCAACATGTATGGCATAGTGATCCATGATGCCTAAATTGCCAAGTATTTTACTATTGGCAACTTTGAGGTCACATCATATTGCAACATTGTGCAAAAGCATCATTGATATTCTCTGTTTTGACATAATCCTTTGTGATTAATTAGGTAATCCTTTTCTTATTTACAGCGCCCACGCCAACACCTTCGCAAAACCCATGTGCTATGCGGTGTAAGAGTGGAAAATGTGTCCCGACAGACAAAGTGTGCGACTTCTCGAATGATTGTGGAGTCGGTGATAACACGGACGAACAGAATTGTGCTGCTTGTACCTTCGAACAAGGTAGTTCACAACAACAACAACAACAATGACAACAACAACAGCAGCTACTACAACAACAACAACAACTACAACTTGTATTTGAAATTAATATACCTACAATAGTTACAACCCGTAGGGAGCTAAGACTATTCGTTGCGGATTGTGACGTATAATTTGTATTGTTACAAATATAGAAAAAAAAAGAATAATATATTTATATGGGCTGATAATGTATTATAGGTACAGAATTATCACTGATTGTTACTATCGCACAAGCTATTTAGTGAGTGAAAAGTCAGGGCTGATATTTGGAGCTCTAGTCCCTCGTCTTTTTCGGTTAGCGCTCGAAACGTCAGTTCAAAGCTTTCACCCTCATGGCGAAAAACATATTAACTCTCACTTGGTTTATTCCTAATTCTGTGTATTGGCGATGTATTAAACTAGCGTACAAGCTTTTAGAAGTACATGCTTATCGTGGTAAAAACTGACATTTTTAATTGCTCTAAAAAATGAACAAATCCAATGTTCTTGTCGTTGAAGGGGGATTAATAAGCAACCGGTTCTAAACCAGAGTGGAAGTTAGTAGAAAATGAAGACTAACTAGAGATATTATTATATTTTCAAGGCACTTGCAGCTGGAATGACACGAGCAAAGGTTCATTCGACTGGAGACGTGACCGGGCTGGAACGCCTTCGTCCAACACTGGGCCATCCAAGGATCACACCACAAGTTAGTGCCGTTAATTGGAGCACTTTTTTCTGCTGTTTGTTTGGATTTTATTTAAATAATCATATTAGCCTTGCATTTGAGTTACCCTTACCAAAACGGCGCTGGTCGTATAACGAGGTTCGCCGTAGTTTTTCTCTGTTGTGGGCGTCAGTTGTCGTGAAAGAAATGTCTGCTGAAGGCCGCAAACTTTGATTTTCGTAATATCGCACCACAACAGACGACAAATAAGATCAAATTTTGTTTTCAAAATGTGTCGACCATGATAAACGTTGCCATGGCAATGTACTACAATCTATATACAAGGTCTTAGTTATGTGTTGAGGTGAGTGTGTACTCCCCTAAAGAGTCGTGGTATACATGGATCTATGGTACATTCCACGGTAAATCACATTTGAAATCACTGCCAAACTAGTTGTCTTCTGTATCCAAAATTCACAAACATACACCCAGTTTCGTTTCGTAACACGGCCATTTGCAGAAGCTGTAATTAAGTGTTTTGAATACTTTCATTTTCTTCTCGAAACAATTCGAAGATTGCTTGCAATATAATAATAATAATAATAATAAAATTTATAAAGCGCCACTTTCCAAGTGCTCAAGGGCGCTGTTTACATATATCTAAAAATATTTCATATACAATAAAGTTAAATATATTGTGACGTTCAATGGCTATACGATATAATTGACTGTTGTTTATGATGTGATGTGTTCACAGATTCTGCCCTGGGCTATTACATGTATGTGGAGGCGTCCCATGGCAGTTCGTATGACCTTGCCCAGCTTGAGAGTATTTGGCTAAAGCAGGCTTCTGCCACTTGCCAAATGAACTTCTGGTATCACATGTTTGGTACTGGCATTGGATCACTCTATGTCTATGTCAAGCTTGGGACAAGATACACCAAAATGATCGAGTTGAATGGAAACAAGGGTAAGTTTATAGTTTCATTTGATGAACATTTCTTTGTAACAATTTTGAAGCAAAGCAACTTTGGATATTATATACTAGAATATTTATTCAAGATCTTTCTACCTAAAGGGTCCTCGTCAGAAATTACTGTTGTTAGCACATGGTTTATGGAAAATACTAGATTAAATGTGTTAAAATGAGGTTCGGGTTTTGGTTAGTATTAGGACGAGGGTTAGGGTTAGTTTTAGGGTTAGGGTTAGTGTTAGAGTTAGAGTTAGGGTTAGGGTTAGGGTTATCTCTAATCATAATCAATAATAACAGCTGATCTTAGTTGATGAAGATAATAAGATTGCAGGAATCCTCCTTTTAACACATCTGATCTTGTGCTTTCCATGGTTTATAGCTTGTAAACAGGTAATTTAATATATGCGGTCGGTGAGAGTTCGTTCCCAATGGGATAGGGCTCAGTGTGTTTAGGCCTTTGTAATGTTTATGAGGTTTGTACAATGTACAATGGATTTACAAGATGTGAGGAAAAAGGCTGTTTTAAGAATTGTGGTATAAAGATAAATATGTTGCAGAGCAACTTAACGAGTGTTTATCTGGTTATCCTGGTAGGTTTATAGTTTCACTTTTCGTTTATTGTACTCAAAAGGAAAGTACTAAATACAGTTTTAGCCCTACACCAAGCTAGATCTAAAGAGTTTTGCTACAGACTTCCTGTTAGTGTTCTCAGTTTATTTTATTTATAATTTACACATCATTCCAATTGTAATTGACAGGTAATAAGTGGCTCAAGGGAACATTGTATCTTGGACGAAGAAACCAACCGTTTAAAGTGATATTCGAAGCTGAACGTAGCTACAATGTGTTTGGTGATATCGCCATTGATGATGTGACATTTGCCAACTGCGCACTCCCACCGCCTCAGTCACGTTGCAGAAGAAATCAATTCACCTGCTCAATCCGAAAGTCTTGTGTGTATAGGAATCGCTTGTGTGACTACACAGATGACTGTGGGGACAATACTGACGAACTGAACTGCCAAAGTTATCCGTACAGGTGGGTAGTGTGACTATTGATGTACGTGGGGACTACTAAAGTGAAGGAGGGGAGTATGTAAATAATGTATATAAAAAAGTAGGCAATTATATTAAGAAAAGTCAAATATGTTATATAAATGTATTTAGATAAATACAGCTGCAGTAACGGAGTTCAATCGCTGCAGGGTGATCCAGTCAAGTTTCTAAATAGTTTGAGGTGCGTGAAAGAGAACAGAAAGATGTAACAACAGAAAGATGTAACTACAGAAAGATGTAACTACAGAAAGAGAGCAGTTGTATACTAACGGCGCTGGCCAGCCCGAGAGAGCTTGTCCGGCTCTGGCCATTGTAAATGGAAAGGTCACGGGGCGCATGAACAATTTTCCCGCCAAAACTCATCAAATCCCCACGCACCGGTCGGCCGACCAGTTCTAATAGTTGTCGCGTTCCATTTGAAAACTGACTGGTCGAGGCCGCCAGACGTGTCTTTAGATTAGCAAACTGAAAGAATCTGAACATAGCTGAGTGGTGTACATGACTTGCCTATTTATGAATTATAGATTTGGGACTCAGTTTAGAATTAGTTGTAATCAGGTGTCTCTTTTCAAACTGTAGGTGCACCTTTGAGAGATCGCTGTGCGGATGGAGGCAGTTGAAGGACGATCAGTTCGATTGGACACGATATCGTGGGGCAACAGCGTCGTACGGCACAGGACCAAGTTTCGATCACACAACCGGAACTTCCTCAGGTATGGCCATTAGTAGTCTTATATTTTGATTAAATTAACATTTGTGTACAACAATGTGAAGCTAGATATTGAGAAATTCGAGATCTTTCAACCCGCAAGGTTCCTCGTCAGGAATATAGATGACATGGTTTATAAGCAGATAATACATGCAGTCAGTGATAGTTCCCGATGGGACAGGGCTCTGCGTGTTAGAGTTTATAAGCAGATAATACATGCAGTCAGTGATAGTTCCCAATGGGATAGGGCTCTGCGTGTTAGAGTTTTTGTAATGTTGATGAGGATTAAATCACTATTGTATATTGTACAATGGAAAAGATGGTGAACTTGAATAGTGTTTATCTAGCTATTCTGGTTTGTGGTTTGCGTATAGTCCGATTTGCTATTCACTTTGAGGTGAGGCAACTTGTAGTAGTAGTATGGGATTTATACAGGATAGAAATAATTATGGTCTGGAAAAGTTTTGATTTGCTGAAATGGCGCAATGTTTGCACATCTAGTACAAAATTTCCAGGAACTTTCCTTTCCTATATAGTCAATGTATTGTTGCAAGCCAATTAAATATGCCTTCTTATTGATAAATACTCTGCCAAGCCGCGCGCTTAGTAGTAGAGTAGCGAGAACGAAAACCTGTCAATATGAAGCGGTGGGATGTTGTACAAGACGCTGCAATAAATTGTGAACAAGGCTTGGGGGATATCTTTGTTGACGGAACATGCATGTCATGTTCAACGATTCAGCTGTTCCTACATTTTGTTCTATGCTAAGTCTAGAATTTGTCAGAATATAAATGTTCGTTGTAACAGCAGAACAATCAGATTAGACTCGGTGTTCTGATTGTCAACTGCAATAATTTCTGATCCAGGTTACTACATCTATGCTGAAGCTTCGTGGCCTCGCAAACAAGGCGATAAGGCCCGCATTGCAAGTGGCTTTATGAGCCCTGTGTTGTCAGGGGACACCTCGTGCAGACTACGCTTCTATTACCACGTGCTTGGTTCGGACATTGGATCGATAAATGTTTATACTCGGCCTTGCAATGGCTGTGTGGAAGCACAAGTCTTCACCAAGACTGGTAGTGTTGGAAACTATTACGCACGAGCAGAGGTCGTTCTTCAGAGTAAAGTGCCATTCCAGGTATGGATAACCTGTAACAATTTGTAGATTCACATTTGACACTCTAGAAACTACAAAAGGACTGGGCCCCGTCCACTCAAACGATCCCAGAAACCAATGCTGGAAATGCTAATTTGGCATGAAGGAACAAAGTAGAAGTATTAGCCTGTGTGAATTGTCATGTGAATCATTAACCTGTGTGAATTGTGATGTGAATCATTAGCCTGTGTGAATTGTCATGTGAATCATTAACCTGTGTGAATTGTGATGTGATTCACATAATGCATTTCTTAATATGTCTCAAACGCGTATTGTGCTAAAACAACAGCTGGCTAAACACTCTTGATGACACATTGTATAAAACATTTGTTGGAGCATTGTTTTCTGGGATCGTTTGGGTGGACGGGTGCCAGCCCTTTTGTAGTTCCTGGAGCGGCGAGTTGCTATAAACCAAAATGACTACATATCCTTCTTAAACTCTATCACAGGGCGCAAAAATATACCTGAATGTCTTGCACCATCCGTTAAGTCCTACAAGTATTCTTTCTTGCCTTGAACCGTTAACTGAATGACTGGAACAATTTTCTCCTTTAATGATGCAGTATCAAACTACCGCTGTCATCTGTAAATATTTTTGTCAGTTAAATTTCCCTCGCTAGTCTGTTCTTGTGAATTTATAATTGCAGTATCACTTTGGTATAAAGCATACTAACACGACCAAGTAAATAGCAGAAACGAAAATTCTTGGACAGTCTATCGCTTGCTCTTTACGTTGTACACTTAACAGCAAACAGTTGCAAAGTCTTAGGCCAGCTCAACCTGTTACTGGGGAGTTCATAACACATACCCCAGATAAGAGACCACATGTACCATCCGACACAGGTGCAAGGTACCACTTCAAAATTCCCAATTATGATCACCTACGTTTTGAAGAGTCTCATTGTCAATGCATCTAATGAAATTATTGAAGATAAAATACTGTACAGTGTTAAGCATCAGAGGAGGCAGATTATGGCATTCCCTACCCGTACCCCGTACCCCCTACCCTACTCCCTACCCTCTACCTCCAAAAGGACAAATGTTTTGATACGCTCTTCAACAGTCTTCGGAGTGATATAAAATCTTTTAAATGCTCTTTTGAAAGTATATAAATCCAAGATTTTAACCGAACAAAAAATACATATTGTTACGAGATTTATTTCTGTATTTCTTACGTTTTTCTCAGGTCGTTATTGAGGCAGTACGAGGCAAGAGCTATGCAGGCGATATGGCCATTGATGACATATCCATGACGCAGTTCTGCCGTCCGTATAATGGTCCAATCCCCACAGCTCCTCCGCCAGTCTCCCCCACTCCAACAATCTCATCGTGCGGCCTGGGTGGGTTCCAGTGTAAGAGAGACCGTAATTGCATTGCACTTCCCAAGGTCTGTGACTACCGCCGAGACTGTAATGATGGATCTGACGAAGCCGGTTGTGGTATGTTGCGATATTTTCTCTCTTTTCAAATACTTGTTTCGTGTTAATGAACAAATAACGCAGTAAATCGCGCTTGAACAACAACTAATAGATAGAATAGATCGATTTTACACAACAAATTGTCCAAGACACATATGCTATTAGAACAATATTTAAATGTGAGACCAATTCTTTGATTTCCGTGTTCCAGGACCCTGCTCATTCGAACCAGGAACGTGTAACTGGAAGGACGCCAGCCTTGGAACTTACAAGTGGGCTCGACACAATGGCGCCACACCCTCCACCGGGACGGGTCCTGCAATTGACCACACTTGTGGCAACAGCACATGTAAGTAACGCGAACACACCAGTGTCGCTTTCACTGTAGCTTTCCCGCCATTGTTGTGGCATTTGCTATTGTTATATAGTTCTTACCGTTGTTGTTGTCATGACTATTGGCATTGCCGTTGGCATTGCCACTGCTATTGCCATACCATTCCATAATGTTGCCTTGCCATTGCCGTTGACATTGACACTGCTGTTGCCTTGCCATTGCCGTTGGCATTGCCACTGCTGTTGCCATACCATTCCATAATGTTGCCTTGCCATTGCCGTTGGCATTGCCACTGCTATTGCCATACCATTCCATAATGTTGCTTTGCCATTGCCGTCGGCATTGCCATTGCTGGTACCGTACCATTCCATAACGTTGCCTTGCCATTGCCGTTCCTCTGTCAATGCCATTTTCCCCCTCTCATTTTCAATACATTTGCTCCTACTATATTGCTGGTGCCGTTTTTGTTACCGTCGCTATTGTCAATATCATTGTCTTTTTTTCTGATTCCGTTGCTATTGTCAATATCATCGACATTGCTTTTGCTAGCCACTGTCGTTGCCATTGTCATTATTATTGCCAACTTTGTTGTTGTTGCTCTGTCTTTGTCGTCCTATCGTCCATTCAATACTATTACACATACTTCTGTTACAACGTTTCTTAGGGCCCCAGTTGTTGAAAGAGTGTAGCGCTATCCAGTGGATAAATCCTTATAGCTGTAATAGATAACGATTTATCCGCCAGACAGCACTATCTACTCATTGAACAACCAGAGTTCTTGCGAGACTGGAGGTTTAAACAAATTATTCATATTGTTATTGAAGGTAATTATGTCTACGTGGAGGCCGGTACAGGCGGCTTCTTTGACACTGCCCGCTTCCAGAGCCCAAATATGACGAAGTCTGGTGCAGGATGTGCACTGGCATTTTGGTACCATGTGTACGGAACGCAAGCTGGCTCGCTGTCAGTTCAACTGTCGTACAAGGGAAGCAAATCTGAAATATTCGAGGTGGCTGGAAACCAGGGAAATGTATGGAAGAGAGGTTATGTTGGCCTAGGTGCTCTGGATCAAGGTATCTATAAGTTATGTTTATTAATCTTAAAAGGATCCTGTAGTGAAAAGAAACAAATTCACAGGTGAAAGGGATATAGTTCGAGAGTCTGAAAACCGACTTCTTTGGATTTAAAACAGTAACGGCTTTGTGCAGCGAGTCGTCCAAATCACACTTTTTCAATTTCAAAGACGCCATTTTGTGTGCGGCTTCTAAGCTGTGACGACACAAGATGTACTCGCCCGCAGTTTTTGTTTGGAAATCCTTGAAAATGGCCTATATCCCTTTCACATGTGAATTGTTTTCTCTACAGGATCCCTTTAACTTTAATGTTCTGTTACTATTCTTATAGAAAGTAAGGAAAGTTGACCCATTCAACGACATTATATTTTGCCATTCCTAAACGGTAAACTTGTGCTTTCTGACTTTTCCCAAAATTTATGATTTATCAGTTTAAGAAGAGGGGCAGGGACGATGATCAGTTGTTATCGAGAGACGGATAGAGCTGGTAGGGACATTTATAGAAAGGAGGATAGCAACTTGGATCAACTAAACTGGAAACCCTTTTCCTTCGGCAAAAACATCACCGCTGCATTGCAGTATATAAGTGTTTGAATGTTCTGATGGACTATGATTTCAATATAACCAGGAACAGCGACGTCCATAATTATAACACTCGTGGAAGGGATGAGCTACGCCTCCCAATAGCAAGAACCAACTGGGGAAAACAAAGATTTGTTTACAGCGCCTGAAAGGACTGGAATTCGTTGCACTCTTAACAGTTTGAAATTTAATTAACTAATTTTTAGGCTACTACTTGGAAGACTCCGAATTACTAGCAGTTCCAAAGTTATGTTATCACATGTTCAAATTATTTCCATGTGAATTCACATTTTTCTGTTTGCCATTCAGGGTTCCAGGTGGCATTTGAAGCTTCAAGGTACTTCTACACAGCAGACATGGCGGTTGATGATGTGACATTCCCCGGATGTGCACTGGCGCCCATCAGGGCATGCGCAATAGGTGAATTCCGCTGTGCACGAGGCTCATGTGTCCTGCCAAGTCAGGTAGGTTTTCTTACTAAATAGTTTACCCTGTACTTCCGGTATTAAGTCTCTCCCCCACTCAATAATCAACCCAACATTTTCAACTACCAAAATTCCAAAATGCTTCTGAAAGCAAGCCATACATAAAATACGGGCATTTCAAAATAAAGAAGAAGAAAAAACCACCTCCCCCCAAGAAAAAAATAATAAAAAAAATACTAGTAACTCTCTTTTTACTGAATTGCTCAGTAAATAGAATTACAATATAAATATAAATGGATCGGTAAAAAATTGCGATTTGTTGAAGAGAGATACAGAATAATCTACCCACAAATAAACCTTTTGAATAAATGAATCTATTGTCAGATGTTACCTCTTGCTCATTTCATGGGTGGTATATGTTGGGTAGTGACAGGTGTGAAGGATGTTTACATCTCCAACATTGTTCCAGGTGTGTGACTTCTCCGATGACTGCGGCGACAAATCAGACGAGACGCCTTCCACGTGTGCCACGTACAAGGAAAGATGCAACTTTGAGACTGACATATGCAGCTGGACACAGGACACAGATGACCAGTTTGAGTGGACAAGAGACAATGGAGGGACGAACTCGTACTACACGGGACCAGGAAGGGACCACACCACAGGTACACCTCAACATACCAACTTGATTTCTAGCCACGTGATTGGTTATCTGTTCATAACTCCCAGTTATATGCCCACACCACGGGTACACCTCAACATACCAACTTGATTGGTAGCCACGTGATTGGTTATCTGTTCATAACTCCCAGTTATATGCCCACAATACGGGTACACCTCAACATACCAACTTGATTGCTAGCCACGTGATTGGTTATCTGTTCATAACTCCCAGTTATATGCCCACACCACGGGTACACCTCAACATACCAACTTGATTTCTAGCCACTTGATTGGTTATCTGTTCATAACTCCCAGTTATATGCCCACAATACGGGTACACCTCAACATACCAACTTGATTTCTAGCCACTTGATTGGTTATCTGTTCATAACTCTCAGTTTTATGCTATATGTGTTATAGTTGTTTTGGAAAAAAATGTAGGCTCTGAAAATTGAAGTAAGTAGTTGAATTTCGCCGCGGTATTTCGGTAACAAAACTAACCGAAAACATTTCAATACATTTTTTACATTTTTTTAATTATTATTACAATAGTATTGCATTTGCTGGATATACGCATTTATGCCAATCATCCACATAACGGAAAACGCATCAAGGCATAAATGGACTCTCTGTCCCCTTCCACCACTAATATGTCTCGAAAGCTGAGGTTTTTTCACAACGGTAGACTTGCTCTTGATAGAGCATTAGTGTGGACGAGTCGTAAGTGATAGTCACCCCACTTTCTGGTTTGCTCGTAGGCTCCGTCAATGGTTATTACATGTACATAGAGACGTCTGCACCCAGGAAAGCGAACGACACAGCGCGCCTCAGCAGCATGGTGTTCAAACCCTCTCGCCAGTCTGACAGATGCAGGATCCGCTTCTGGTATCACATGTTTGGTCAACATGTAGACACACTCAACCTGTACTTCCGTACATCCGCTGGTGGACCTCTTCAAACCATCTGGAACAGGACTGGTAAGGATTGATCTCTCCTTCCTACGCAATTAACCCTTTTGCTCCCAGCATGCTTATCAACATATATCTTCTTACAGTGTCAATATAAAATCAGTTGATTGGTTGTGAGAATATAGGAACTGATCATCTACTCTTAAATATTTAAGATGAAGTGCAAAATTCTCCTAACCTATTTATACGAAATGTATGGAGATAGGTAATGAGATTTTACAAACACATCATTTGGCACTATTGGGAGTGAAAGGGTTGAATTACAATTCAAATGTGCTCATTTTTGAACCAGCTGGCCAATATTCTTATAAACATTACGAACGTATTTCATAAATGCAATTAAATATTTTTTGAGTGTGGACGACGATTTTGATAATACTAGCTGTATTTTCTATTCCAGAAGAGCTGATGAAACCATTCATTCTTCTTCTTTACAGTTACTCCATTTTTTTACTGAAATTTATGATTGTTAAAATAATATGGCCATTTGGAGATACACATTTTCCAATAGATTGTATTTTCAACATTTGAGTATAAATTTGTATCTCGTTGGGACTAAATAGACATCCTTGAGTTTCTGAATGTCAAGATTTCAATTCTGATTTGTCATCCTCAGGTGATCAGGGAGATTTCTGGCGACGTGCGGATATTCCCTTGGTTAATACCAATACTTACCAGCTGGTCCTGGAAGGCATCCGTGGCTCCAGTTATCAGGGTGATATTGCACTTGATGACATCTCGTTTACTCCCGGCTGTCGGCCAGACAGCACTGCTACCATCTCGCCCATCGTACCCACCAACACCCCTCCTCCAGGCTGCAATGCTGGACAGCATAGGTGAGTGATTTTTTATATTTGAAAATTCTTCAACTTACACGGTTACATACTGGTATTTTGTTTTTCTAGCAACTCGGAGATGATCTGATGTCTTTCCAAGTTGCGCAGTGCGTTTGAATTTGCTAAAAACTCATTCCCAATTATTGGCAGTTTTTTGTATTCATTTGGAACGCTGAGATATATTTTGTCCATTTTGTGCATTGAATTGTTCTAAGATAAGGTTGCGTTTTTATTATTATTATTTTTTTAATAAATAATTTGTATTAACTTCCAGTGTTTTTACATAGGTGATTACAAATAGTTCTTAGTTTTTACCTTTTACAGTATATTATAAAAATAAACACACACACACACACACAAAACCCCAAAAAGTAAGCTAGAGTACAGGGCAGGTAGAAGATTCATGTTATTGGCTAAGGAAAGGCTTCCATTTCGTCTTCAGTTTTTCGCCGGCGTTTTCCTTTATAGCAATGTCCTGCTCTAAGAGAAAGATCGATCGGAACTTGTGTTTGTAGGTAATAAAGCTTGGGTTGTATTGGCGATAAGATAAGGTTGTTACTGATAAACAGTTTCCAATGTTTCTGAGAAATACATCATTGAGTGATAAGATCTTACAAGTTATTCCACATCTAACTATGTTCTATTCGCACGCATGCGCAATAGGTGTGCCAATGGTCAGTGTATTAAGGGTGGAACAATGTGCAACTTCAAGGCAGACTGCAGCGATGGCTCAGACGAGGCCTCGTGTCCTGCGTCGTGTAACTTTGAGAACAACATGTGCAGGTGGTCAAATGCTCAAGCTGGTGATAAGTTCGACTGGGTTCGCAATAAGGGCTCGACTCCAACCCCAGGCACCGGCCCGTCCAAGGATCATACTTTGAACACGGCCCAAGGTACAGTGTTGTTTCCACCGTCCTCTTTAGTCTTGTGTTATCTATGGGTAAACTATCACAATGAACTTTTTATTAGTAGTATTTTTCTATTTATTTTGCTGCCGACGAAGGAGGAATCTGTCGAAAGGTCTATCGGCCGTCGTTCCGTTTTTCAGGATGATTTTCTGCTCTGTCGGTCCTGTACTGCACTTAAATTGTCGCTAGGTACCCATAACTTGGAAATAGGTTGTTCAGAATGAA
>JANUFV010180529.1:0-12779 GCA_024757865.1 Epizoanthus scotinus | reverse complement strand
AGAAATGAGTAACACCAAACACTTCTACTCTTCAAGAGATGTAAAATGAATGGTCATGTTATGGGTTTGTGTCAACTAGTTCAAAAGTTAGGCTGGGTGGGAATTTTCAACTCTTCAGTTGTGAGAAATGAGTAACACAAAACACTTCTACTCTTCAAGAGATGAAAAATTGATAATCATGTTATGGGGTTTTGTTATTTTAAAAGTTCAAAAGTTAAACTTGGTAAAAACTTTTAAAAAGCTGTAAGAAATGTGCAACATTTTATCTACATTTCATGCAAAATCAATGTTTGTGTTATCGGTTTAAAAGCAGGGTAACTTTTCTCAGTTTTTACTACATCTACTCAGTATATAAAAAAAATCCAAGTATATCAATCTATGAATGAATCAATCAGTCTTTGTAAAAACAAGGCAGAAAATGTGTTTGTATCATTTACAATATCTGGATTGCTTTTACATTGGCCAACAGCATGACGACTGAAACCCTAACAATAACATCAGTACTAGTATTGTGATCTAGTAGATTATCAGTTTAACAAACATTTTCAAATGTGTAATATGGCAAATGTTTCTAATTTCATATGTGACTGATGTATATTTTAAAATTGACTTAATTAAGACTCTTGTATATTCATATCGGATCTGGTAAAGATTTTACAGGAAATCTTAAGAACAGACATTTAAAAGGCACTTTTCACTCGCGTTCTCAATTATTTTACAATGAGCTAATCAGTTAGTGTAGAGTTTAAACGATTGCTGGAGAGTAGAGCAAACATTTCCATCTTGGCCGAGTATCTAATTCCGGACGCAAGTTCTCATGTACAGCGAGTTACTGGTACAAGTTGTTGATGTACAGGCTGATATAGTCTTGTCTTGTTTTGTCCAGTTACATTAAAACACAATAGTATGACGTAACTGCAGAACTCAAGATAAAAGTCAGTAGACAATGGCTAGAAATGTAGAATATTGCTCCCTCACTCATGAGCCAATTTAGGATAAAATGTACGTGTATTTTATACACATGGCGAAATTTAAGGAAGAAATGCCCTAAGAACCGAGGCAAATCACTCCCATCAATTCAGCGTGGTTGGCGCACTCAGTTAGAACTCTGACTCCCAACCAGAAGGTCCCAGGTTAAATCCCCGACCATCCCGCGGCCCGAGGGTTGTATTTGTGCGGCCTTCTTTCGTCACACCGTCCGTGGACAGAGACGTTAAGCCATTGGTCTTTGTCGGGGGACTTAAAAATAACCCAGTCGATAATTATAGACTAATGCCGGTGATGTGGTCTGTCACGTCCTCTCTTCTGATACAAGTCACTGTATATAATATAAATGTAATGCACATTTGAACATATTATATCTACATAAAAATAGCCTGCGTTACATATGTTTCCAAACCCTTGGTTTAAATGAACAAAAGTTTATTTTTAGCACAGGACGTCTGCGACACAGCCTACATAGAAAGTGCGCAATATAAATGCAATACCATTATTTACCATTACATTGGCGGAATAGACTTTGCTTTTTACTGGTCTTGAATCATTGATAGCTATTAATTTAGAAACTGAAAACCATTTATAGAAGGTAAACAATTTTGTGAATTGCAGAGGCGTACCACTTGAGTCGATCTGACGCACAAACAGATGAGAGCACGTGTACAAAGGTTGTTTTAGTGGTTTGAGCTTGATTTATTGTGTTCTATTATAAAAAAGTTACATGAGTGAATTTTTTGGTTGTGTATTATATAGCTATTGATTACCACGTTCGTCTTCAGTTTGAGTGTTTGAATGTTTGGAAAACCATGAGAACCGGCGCCATATTCAGCGCGCAATCTCCAAGTTGGAGGGGGTACCGGTGGGAGCAGTATTGTAGTGTTTCGTTCAGACCCAGTACCCACGCATAAAAGCATGCACGGTGACCGCGCGGAATAGACGATATTCCAGTTTTGAAGGAATAAAAATGCATTTTGTAGTTAATACCACATTAACAAACACATGGCTTTTCAGTCTATACGAATAAAACTCTTTATTCAGTGGGGATATGTGTGATTACAAGGCCGGCTGTGGGGTTATTTAAAAAAACATAAAAACAATGAATAACTTATAGCCGTCAAGTGACTCTTTGCGTACAAGTGTCGCTTGGTCCAGGGTAATCAGTCGAATGTTTGGTGAGGGCACTCAATCGAATATAACCGGCGAATACATGAACTGAATTTGATGAGATTCGAAATAGATGAATCGAACGAAAACAAGTACAGTACAATAAGATAACTGGCAAACTTCAACAGTGAACTGCGCTCGATTTTGTTCAGACATCGAACATAATCGAGATCCAACAGAAATATACAATAAATAGTTTAATGAACATAATTTGTACCTGTACCACAAATTATTGAACAGAAAAAGACAATTTTATTTTGTAAATACATATATAGATTTTGAAAAAACACTGTATTGAGTTCTACTGTTGCCAGTGATTCAGTGAAAAGGTAAAACAAGAATCGTAACCACTAGAATATAATGAAATCCCTTTGCAATCGATAGTTCCATATTCGGTAGTTTTCGAATATAAGTCGCCTGAATTTAAGAAAAGTTTGTCATATAAAATATTTGTTTGATTGACTCAGTTCGCGCCTTGAAAATGTTCTCGCTTGCAAAGGAAAATCAGCGTTCGTGGGCTAATATCTGAAAACAATTTGAATAATACATCTATTCAGTTATACTTGATTCATTTGTTTATTCTGGAGTCAGGCAAATGCGTATGCATAACAGGCTACCCACGCCGACACATCTTATGACAAAACAAGCGAATCTTGGGGGAGCAGACAGCGATGATAGATAAACCGACATTTGCCTTGTTTCTTGAAATCGTCATCATTCTCTTCGCGGACGTACGTGTCTCGCTGTTAAAAAATTCTAATTTCAGTTTTCGAAAAAAAAATTGACAGTGGGCGGCTTGTATATTTTATTCAAATATCAATAATTCCATGTTATGTACATAACATCTTTATACTCTAATATACATTGATCTGTGCGGCTGATTTGTTTTGCTGAAAATCAGTACCTCATTAAAAAAATAACTATTTTCCATGAAAGTCGAAAAAAATGTTTTGAAAAGAGCATCCACGAGCATCAAATTGATATTAATGTTATCTGTAAATGTTATTTGTAAATCAATCAATATGTATTATATATCTAACTCCATTTCTGCGTTTTCTGCCTTTTCGTGTCATCAACCACAAAACACAGCAAGCCCATATTGTACAGCCGTGACCTAATTATCTGCCCGATCCTGAATCGATATATCTTTTAATCTTACCCGCTGAACAATGCGCAAACTTGTGAATGGCTTTCCCAAACAACATACGCCGTGAAAACAATTTTTTGATGCAACTAATCAATGGCCAATGTGTTTCTTTATTTGTCAGAATTCAGGCAGGGTCCCGATTGTTCGTTTAAAATCACTTCTCGCCAATCGAAATACAAGTGTTCCATGCGCCATCGCCCACAGATAAAATCTCTGTTTCGTGCAATTTGTTTGACGGCTTTTAGCGGTACCGACTGTGTTTTTTAAATCTGACCGATCATATTAAGGTGACAGCTAGAAAGAGTGATCGAGATTCAATCGAGACTAAGCCGAGTTGCGGAGAGTTTAACTTACACGAATGATCTAAAACAGCTTTGTCATATTTCAATTAATGTTTCAGAACTAAATTCTAATTTAAGATGCAATATTTTATTATAAATAGAAAAACGTATGAAAGTAGATTTCCTGAGATTTGGAACTTTTGACATTACTGCTTTTAATGACTTGAAGTTGAACTAAACGGCTTTCACGGATGACAGTCAACAAGGAGAAGTTCCCGTCTGCTAAGACACGGTAAGGCAAATTCTCTGTTAATCACTTCCAAGCTTAGAAAACATTACAAACCCCATTATACAGAGACCGATTTATCATTTTCAATGTGCTTTTGAATCTTACTCCATAATAGAAATTAGCAAGTTCTTGCTTAATAGTTACTAGGCGGATTAATAGACGGACTTTGGGATCTCGTGTGTTCAGTATTTGAGTTCTGTGAGTAACTTAATGGATCTGAGGAGATGTCGTGTTGAATATATACCGGACAGTCTTCAGCGAAGGGAACTATCGTTAAAGACGAATAACCACGACGAATTTATTACAGTTTTGTTCCACAAATGTATATTTCTTGCCATGACAGCTGAGGATAATAATGGCAAGTACGTCAAACAAGCGACTGCTAATGAAGGAGAACAACACGCTTTTTCAATGTGCGTGTAATTTAGTGAAGCGCTCAGGCGTCTATTGAGACTCACATTAGAATGATTAGTGTGCTTGAAAAGGTGCCATCTTCAGCCCACATACATGTATATTGTATATATTTTATTTTATTACCTTTTTATATGTATATTTATATTGCCTCCTCGCCGTTGCTAAGCTCTGTCTCAGCCCCAGGGAGTCGATGTTTCCTAAGAAATATTACGGAAATCAACTTCAATTAGAATTCGAACTTATGGAGCCACAAGATTATTACAGGAAACTTGTAGTTTTCTTAATCAGAGCTGACTCCAAATCGTCATAAATGACGTGCAAAAAAACCGAATCTGCAGTCACGTTGAGAAACGTAGTGGCGAGACCTTGACCAAACGTTGCTGAATATTAAGGTTTGAAGCAGCGTCTTACTGTAGTTTCTCATCCCACCTGCTTCCGAGAAAAGTAGCGATACTTCATTAAACTGCAAGGTTTCCAATATAGTCTACCGTTTGTTTGAACACATTAAATATACTAAATTACTTCATTTTAACTTGAAGCAGATTGTATGTCATATGTTTCCTGTCATGTGTTTGTTTTAATTCGGTAAGTTTTCGAATTTAGTAGGTTCATTATAAAACACAATGGCCTGCCAATGCGAGGGCCATTCGGCATAATGTTTTAGCATAAATTGCTGGTAGGGGCTTGAGGGTTCCGCGGAGTGTGAATACACAATTCTACTTTCCCTCTATATAACAATTCTTAAATGTCAAGGAATATGATTCATTGATTGCATTTGTGAGTATTGCTTTTAAAGTAATACGGTTTATAAACAAATAATAGCCATTTTTATCACAACCTCTTCTGATAGCTTTGTTCGCTACTTGTATAGAAAAGTTTGATGCGATCTCTGTGTACAAGGGAGAAATCGTTGTTTTGTGGGTCACATGGTATCTGGGATAGTCGATGCTTTCTTCAAGTTATCTTGGCTAAATCTAAAAGTTGTGGATTTCCCCTTGTTACAGCTACATTTTAATATGATAAAACATAGGCTTTTCTTCGACGTATTTGTGACATCTTTGTTACTTTCTTACAATTGTTACTACTATCATAAAATATCGAAGATGGAACTCACTTCGTATTAGGTAGGACTATTTCTAATGGACGACATTTTATCAAGTTGTTTCAAACCCGGATCTATCTTCTTTAGATCATATTGGTCTATATTCAACCATGCACTAATATGTTTTTCAGGGTACACATACAAAAAATACAGAAAGATATATTTTAACGCAGGACTGATATAAGTGTTATAGCTGTTTTGCCATGTTGGGCATGTACGAAGATCAAGGACAAAGCTAATAATGTCTGAAAGGTTTTGGTGCAAACTGATTTACGAAACCAAGAAACATAAACAAAGACATTTTAATAAAGTTTATATTTTCAATACCATATAATAAGCTTGGGTGTACAACCATTTTCTGTAAAGATTTTCGACTTTATCGACGGTAATGTAGTACAGTAACTGTATATTTCTCAAGACGAAGCTAATTACGAATTTAAAACCCTCTTAGTGCTCGAATATTGTATGTACTCGCACTCGGCTGTAAGTAGAAATATATATTGATTATGTTGTATATATATTCATAACACATGAAAATACATTGCAAGGTAATTTTATTTGAATTATGCAAAATTACTTTTGAAAAAACTATATTATGAAATAGCTTCATACTTGGGCGGGCGGTATATATGATATGGCAGAAATAAAACAGCAATGCATAAGATTATGCTGGAAATGTTGTTGTAATTGGCTCGAGAAATGCTTCGAGAAAATGTACTGATGTAACAGATAATCCTGCTCTGCTGGATAAAGCAGAATCAATCATTCAATGATATATTTGTTGTGCGATAGGCACCTCAATCTTTTCTTAATCAGTGACTCATATGTTAGTATATCAATAACGCTTTAAAGTCCACACATTTTTCAATAGCGACTACTTAATTAAAAAGGTTGACTTTATTATGCCAGTGGCCAATACAGTGTCGTAACATTCTGCTAGCGATAACCTTACATCTATAGCTACATACGGCTACATCTGGCTAGATATGGCGCCTAGTGTAGAACAGAAAGGATCCAAATGTCGAAAACGTAACTACACCACTCAAATGAAATTCTGTGAATTTAAAATACACAACTAATGAAAAAGTTGCGCATCACGCAAATGTCCTTGTTGACAAATATTATTTTTACACAACAAGAAGCAATATTTTTGTGGTTTCAGTAACTGCTATTTCCTTTTCAATGTTTGTCTTATAGATAAATACTTCTGATTAGGAATAGTAAAACGATAATACCTTGGTATATTTAATTTCAAGTGAGTTCTGCTTTTAAATTACTGTTATGTTTTTCTTAACAGATACCTGGGGGCTATAAACAGTCTTCACATGTTCGACGTCAAGTTTTCAATGCTCGCATAATCTTGATCAACCCCACTCAGACATCTGCCCACACAAAGCCACAAGCGTTTGAAACGTTGATAAACAGGAAACTGTGTAGTTAATACGTCGACGACAGAGCACTGAGATAAAAATCTTGCGGATTGACATCTTATTTGAGGCAGTTGCGGGCTAAGTGGCTTCAAAATTAAAAGCCGCAGTTTAGGTTTGACCCATTTTCAGCAAAGCTCTTGAGAGAAGACACGCACATTTCTTCACAACACTGGTTCATAGAGCAAGCTGTTCTCAAAACAGCCGCGGAATTGAGGAGCAAAGATGGATAACAACACCGCAAATGATACTGCACAAGCGTCGCCCGTCAACAACCCTGTCATTGAAGATATCATGCTGGCCTCGTTCGTTATTGCACTAATTCTGGGCTCTGCGGGGAACACGTTGGTGCTTATTGTGGTGGTGGGAAAACGCGCCAGACGAACAGTCAACGATATTTTCATCATGAATCTCGCTGCCGGTGATTTACTGTTCATCTGTTTCCTGCCTCTGTTTATCTACGAGAGCGCCAGTCACAAAATAGAGAAGAACGACGCGCTGTGCAAGTTTATTGTCCCAGTTATCACGGCAACCTATCTCCTGAGCATTTTTACCTTGACGTCTATGTCTGTGCATCGTTGTCAGGTGATAGTAAACCCATTCAAACACGAGCTCTCGCAGAAACAGACAGTTGCGAGGATTGTTGTGATTTGGTTGGTGTCACTCATCGTCATCCTTCCCCTGATCATCGTAGAAAATGTTCACCCAATGTATACGACTCTATGCTACGAAAACTGGCCTTCAATGCAATATCAGAAAAGTTACACTGTTACGCTGTTTGTGATCCAATACGTGATCCCCTTATGTGTGATTGCTGTATCTTACATCCGGATTGGTCTTGATTTGAGTCGCTCTTCCTCTAACAAACTCCCTAAAAGTGCGATATCCCGCGCTCGAAGAAGCGAGAACCTGCAAGTGATTAAAACATTGGCCACCATTGTCAGCCTGTTTGCTATCTTTATGCTGCCAGGACACATTTCTTGGCTAATTGTAGATTTTGGCGCAAAAGAGCATAGAGAGGTTGCTCAAGCCATGATAACCTACACACTTCCATTAACCATTTTCCATAGCTGTCTCAATCCATTTGTGTACGGCACAGTAACTCGACAATTCCGTCGGGATTATATGCGTTATCTGTCTCATCTATTATGCTGCTGTCCCACGCTAAAAAGCAGGGCCATTCGGCGTTATGGCAGCCCGCGGAATACGGAAGCCAGCCAAGCCCAAAGTCGCGGAAGACAGAAAGACATCGACTCAGTCGGTGATGACAGCAGCGAACGACTTAATGGTGTTAACGGAGGAAGTGTAAACCTTTATGCAGCAGCAAATGGCAGTGCCTCGCCTCAAAAACTGCACAATAACAACCATGCTAGTACAGCTCTTTTATAAATATCTAGGAGAGCTACAAAACTCAAAATTAACAAATATATGAACTTAGAATTAAATAGCAGACACTTTTAAAAGACTGAAAGTTGACGTGCGGAAACAGAAATAAAGTTATAGTATAAAAAACCCAAGACGCAGTAAGATTTTGCCGCAACAAAATTTAGTACTGCATGCATCCAGCCTAGATGTTGGTACTGATATAGCCGCCGATCAGTGTCACGTGTAATGCCATGCTTGAAATCTTAAAGGGTGCCGCGCACGCCGTCCGGAGGTACATTTGTTACGTGTGGAGAGGCAATGTGCCAAGATTTCAAAGTGTTAAGCCGCTTTCTTGTGAGCGGGACAAATTGGATTTAGACTTGAAACTGGTACAAAAAAGGTACAAGTTCCCAAATCAGATAGACATTATCCATTTAGACGACATAAATTTGTCATGCCGTACCGTGTCCAAAATGTGTGAAGGGTTTAAGTAAGGGTGTTAAGTGGGGTTTTAGCGGGTGTCAATGTGAAGTGCTGTGGCCACAAAAACCGTCTGTAACTTATTGAGATTAAAGAATGCCGTGCCAGATTGTTGTACGCGGGGTTTAAGCGTTGATTTTCCTTGGCTGCGTTTTTCTTTCGTGCGTGAGTTGGATTGGACTCGGCTGCTCCGCACGTTTCGTACCTGAGTGATGCACATTGTTTATTCGTACACAAGTTATTTCCTTGAGATTGAAACGTTCAACTCTTGTGAAACGCCCGTTATATGTGTACATACATATACAACAGTGACAGCAGTATAAATTCTCAAGTTCAGTTTTAATATATTGGATTGAATTACTAGAATAACTCAGCAGCTCGCTTAGTGAACCAGCCGTTTTAACTTTTCTGATCAGTTGAAACATATTTAGATTTGGAATTTTGGAATCGTTTTGAACGAGATCAGCACTCTCTAGATAGGGCAAGGCCTTACCTTAAGGTTAAGGGAGGATTAACCTCTGTTTGCATCTTATCATTACCACTAACGTAAGATCGGATCTTCTCTGACAGAAACTACAAAGGGTCGAATGCTTTCTACTTCCATGTCAAGCATATAGCCTTGTACGTCATGAAAGCGTTTTCGGTTCAATATTTCGTTTAACATTTCTAAAGAAATATCTGAATTTCTATGTTTTACTAAGTTATTATAATCGTTGAGATATCAGGATATAACAAATCAGATATAGTGCATCTTTAAGAACCTGAGTTTGATAAATAAATTCTCCATGCATCTAAATTTGTTACTGGAGCATGTTACGGAGTGTTGAACATGTTCGTACATTCGAAGAAGAAAAAAATGAAAGATAATTCAAAAATGTGTTTAGGTAATGGGAAACGAGCTGATATAATATAATGGAAATATATACCTCTTATTAACCGAGTGCGAGGTCCGTACCGTAAGTTACGGACCGAGTTTTTTCCATACTTATGGCCCAAGCGCGAAGCGCGCGGGCCATGAGGAAAAAAACGAGGATCCGTAACTTACGGTTCGGACCGAAGCAACGAGGTTAATAAGATGTTTATTATATGGCTTCTTAGCAAAACAAACAAAACTAGCTTTTTTGACAGAACTTAGCCAATAGCGGTCCGTACCGTAGGTTATGGACCTCAAATAGGCCTATCATAGCGCGCGAAATTACTCAGCCATATAATAAAACTGTTTACCGACCAACTTCTTGCTTCCCATTACTTTTAAAAATATCAAGTATGGTTAAACATATTATCGGATTATCTTTCATTATTTTCTTCATAAAATTATCAGCCGGTTAAAAAGGTGTCAAACTGTAAAAAAAACAAAAAAACAGAGGAGCTTTTAAAATAACTTTTATCTTTGAAATGAAAATGTGTACACGTGTGTATTGTGATTTATAGAACTGGGTCCGATTGTTAAAAGAGTGGATAGCTATCTAGTGATAAACAGTTAACGCTTATCCGCTGGATAGCGCTATCCACTCTTTGAACAATCTGGCCCTGCTTTAGATAGACCTTGGCCTCTTATGAGTCAAAGAAGGCAAACCGGGCCTAAAGGTTAGTAATCTATACCGATTATTTATCTAATTTAGTTCCTTTCTTGTGGCAAAGCGGCTGTCGATAACACTATATTCAACATCTGCATGCTCGCCAAAACAATACAATAACTCACTAGAAAAATATCCGCGGTTAATATCATTATATTTTCAGCAGCATACCCTTGGGACTACATGTTAATCTCAATACATTATACATATCAAGAAATTTCCTCTTCTGTAGAGTCTTATAGAGTCAAGGTTATTCAGCAGTGATCAATTATTTTGAGATAATCCCAAATACGTAAATGCAACCCAAATGTTTTAGTTTAAAAAGTTGTGATAATTATTGCGGGGATGGTTTCAATTAAGCATTTAAAACAAACAAGATAAAATACCCGACTCTATAATTAAATAAAACTCGAAATGAAAACATGGCTTTTCAGTTTATTGAAGAAAATATAAATTGTTATGTATATTCTAAGGGCACAGATAGTCGCGAAATCAATTGTCCTATTTCACGATTACGTCACAGTTTGCCGTTTACATTTCACAAATTCAAGAAAAACACAAAAAAGCTGCAATTTATTGCCTTTAAGAACGATAAACAATTGTTTCTGTACATTTCAATAAACTTTCAGAATTAAATTTGTTGAGTCTTAATCGTGGAGTTCAAAATATATGTTACTATTGCATTGTAGGATTGAAGTGAGGAAAAACAAAATGTAAACAAACCACATTTCAGCCCAGTTCTGACACCAGCGAAGCATGAAAAACAAATTTACTGTTACATTTTATTGTTCATGTGATCGTACGAATCAAATATAACATAAATTTGAAAGATTTTATCTTTTACCATCAAGATAAATCACGTTTTGTTTATAGCATTGAGAAAATCTATGACGTAATATTGCTCGAACAGCTGTCTACTGCACGTGATCAATGCGTGGCAGAATAAAACGCACACTCTCATTGGTTAACGCGATGTCTCACGCCACTGCATTCGCTGGCTAAAAGCGAAAAAAGAACACCTGTTTAAATGTTGAGTTGAATGCAACTTTTCGGTACGAAGCGGTGATGCAAACATTTACTATGAAGCGAAATATTACAATCGTTAGCATTTTGAAACATGAACTTAAATATTTAAATGGCGTTTTGAAGTCGCTCTTACACAGTTAAACGCATTCTATGAAGAATTACGAACAGACAAAGTACGCCAAAACATTAACAAAGTTACATTTTTAACACAGCTGGAACAGGATTGACTGAATTTCTATGTAACTTTCATTCCCATTTGCGAAAGAAGTTCCCGAGTTTATACGCTGAAAATGGTCCCCTATGATAAAACACTTAACAACTGACCCTTTAGGAACCAGTAAGTTTTGTTTCTCCTCGATATTACGAGCTCCGTCACGGAGAAAGGTAAGGAACGCCGAGAATCTCGCGGAAACAAATCCCACTGAGTTCCAATGTTTCCCTCGTGGCACGTCATAAAGTCATAATTATCACAGCTCGATGACAACGTGAACTTGGAAACCATTTCTACCGTCTACTTTCACACAAATATCGCCTTTTATATTTTATAATTGTAAACAAGATTCTATAATTCTTTGCTCCGACAATTGGCTAGCACTTAAAGTCAAACCATCAGTGATTCAAGCCACTTGTCTCGCAACGATTTTGGCCATTACAGGGGGTTTTAGACGGTGCAGAGATTCAAGCGACATATGCATGTCTCCTGCACAACGATTTTTGCCATTGCAGGCTATGGGGTGTAACTAGACGGTGTAATGATTCAAGCAACCTGTCTCAGAAATGTTTGGGCCATTGTATGTCTCTCAAAATTTTGGCTATTTCAAGGGGTGTTGGACGGCGTAATGATTCATTCAACTTGTCTCATAAATTGTTGACCATTGCATGTGGTGTTAAGCGACCACAACGATTCATGCAACGTGTCTCAACGCTTTTTGGCCGTTGTAGAGGGTGTTAGACAGGACAAACAACTGCCTTTACAGCTTTAATAAATTGAGTTAGAATGAATAAGTTAATCATTAGGTAGAATTGTTTTACTACTTAACTGTATTCGAGGAGTTGACCACTAGTCTTGGAAGTTTGCCACAACAAATGGTATGATTTCTCCAACATACTGTCACATAGATAGAGGAAATAAATATTAATGCAAACTGTGGTTTCCACATAAACCACTCAAGGACAAATTCTGCATTCATTTGCAAATATTATACCCAAATATTCTGCTTGAAGGTTTGACAAGTAAAATCAGCGATTCGTCCGCCATCTTGAAAATCTTTTGACCGTGATCATCCTAGGAAACTGGTGCGGAATTAAATTCTAGTGCCAGTCCCCAAAAGTTGACAAATGAAATATTATATTGATATGTCAACCTCTGGGAATACGCCACTTTCCTAATGCAAACTTGTTCTCATTCCAGTTCACTCAAGGTTCAAAATGTAACAACTCGGCCAAGTTTTGCCTCATTAATTCAAGAAATTGTGGAAGTAATGAACCCTGAGAGAACTGGAACGAGAACA
>JANUFV010180528.1:0-20620 GCA_024757865.1 Epizoanthus scotinus | reverse complement strand
CCATTTCTAAGTTTCATTACAAGATCTTTGGCTGGCCCATCGGACATTCTGTCAACTAGCTCTGGCATGTTTTGTCTTCAGGATACAGCACTCATAATCTGTAAAAAGGAGAATGGTATTTTAGTTACCCCAATATTCAAAATTGATTATAATAAATAGTATTAAAAAACAAATGTATAGCATAAAATACATGAAAGTACTTCCTTTATGAAATTGTTACATACTCTTTGAAGAATGTTAAACATAACACTTCACGCTCTCAACCAATAGTGTTTTAGTCTGGATAAAGTTCATGTATGTACATGTAGCAAGACTGTAAATATGATCATACATGTACATGTAATAACAACATACATGTATACATATATATGAAAGGTTTTGTAATAATATTAATGTATTACCTGGTTTGGTATATTCTGTATTCCATGAAAATAGTCGGTTATATCCCCATTCCAGTCCTCAAAGACAAACAATGAGTTACACCACAAAGGACCATTTGTCGTTACTTCTTCAACAAGATGGTTTATCAAAAGATACCTTGGTGCTATAAAATGTTTGCAAGAAAAACAATTATTATATAAATTATATATAGTGTTCAAGAGTAATAACACTAAACAGGGTATGAACTTACCATGTGTTAACATAATTTTATAATAAATTTCATATCCTGAATAATATACACAAGACTAACAACCAGTTCCTGTACTCTGCAGCTATGAAATAGAAAAAACCCCATGTTTTAGTTACTGGTAATAGTGAAAACCACTGCACAAATTAGCCTGAGAAAAGATACTGTTCCTTGTATTACCTGTTCATACATGTAATGCCAAAAAATGGATCTTGGAATTGGAATTCTTGTGTACAGTCATAAATTTGCTTATCTGGGACATAAGAGTGGTTTTGAGACTGACAGGCTCAGATTTTGAAAATTTAAGTCCCCAATTTTACTATTATTTTGCTACTTTTAGTAAAATCAGGTATTAATGTCACCTTTCCAGTCCTTGCGGTGCATTTCAATGCTTCTAGGTGCCCGGGTTATGGAACTGGGAGGTTTGATCTGTAATAGACGGCGGTCTACTTGGTGAACTTGTCGTCCACAATACCATGACTTAGTACTGTTTGAAGAGTCAAACCAAAGACTGACAAGAGTTTTAACCACACCAAGACAGACACCATGCATGTAGTCAATGCTAATGCCACCTGGTACATTGAAACTTGGTAGTGCCAGTAGAGGACTTGGTGCTTTGAAACCATTGACCTACAAAACAAATACATTTTTATTACTAAAGTGAAACCCCCTTATTAATTTAATATGATGATCAGAGATAAGCCACAAAAATCTGGTCGAATAATTGAACTGGATAGCTCCATTATCTCGGTTGGGTCAAATGACAACTAAAACAACACCAATTGAGAGGTATAAGGTAATTTATGGAGTGGTAGTAGGTGTGGTAAACATTTCCATTAATAACAACTTTAAAAAACTACATATTACATGTAGCATAGGAGAGCACTTTGCCACTCTGGGATGCTTTGGGAGAACCCTGTACATTAATATTGACTGCCAACATTATGTTTGTGTGCCTTAAATCAAATAACGATAAGACCATTTCTTCTTTCAACGGTATAACTTTAGGCTAGAATAGACTTTTCTGGCACGGTTTAACTAAGCAAAACGATCTAAAATGCCAATTAATTAACCCTTTCAGCCCAAGACAATGAACATCATCTAAGTTCCACTTAAAATTTATCAGTATGTAAGTGAGTATTTTAAAATGAGAATTAAAAAAGTATAATATATATAATGTATATATTAAATATATAAATTATTCATTAAATCATTATTATTGAATCTATATACAACTTGCTTTGCTGTGATTCAGAGCTACACGAGAAGTCCTGTTTTCAAAAACATATCTTGTATCTCAAAATCAGAAACTTTAGCTCCACAATAATTATTATAGAAATTATTTTAAGTTTTGGGCCCTTCTAAAAATTTGAGAACACTAATTATTATAAATCTAGTGCTTTATATTTGACTGGTTCTACCCTCTACACACCCTGTTAAAAATACCAGGTGTTGACTACAACATGGAAACACAATATTTCAATTGCAACAGCTCTACTTAACTAGGTTTACCAGGACAAGTAATGCAGTTTTGTCCACACTGTTTGCAAATACTGCATACATGGCGCAGTTTCCTCAGTTTATGACTGCAGTACAGCCAATGCAGAGTCAAGACATTCTGTCATACTTTCTAGAGTACCATTATTCCAGGAATCGTTTTTGCGCAAATGCTTAAAGATCTTATTTCCAGCCTCCCCACCCTCACCCGAAAACCCTCCCAAAATATTCTCAGCTTCGATAATTTCCTGGACATGTTCAATTACTTTGTTCATAAACTGGAATTTTGAAAACAGATCCGAGAAATTCTGTTTGTGTTCCTCAGACTTCAGAAGGGAGATAATACTGTGTGTGTTGTTTGGGTCAAAAATAATTATTGCATAGTTGCCAGGCATCACGAGGCATGGGTTTATCACAATCAATTCCTTAAAATGTTCATCTAGCTTTGTCGATGCGTTCTGAATGTTGTGCTTCACATCCTGTGTCTCCTCCCATTGGCGCACCCCAGCAATTTCCCTTGTCATCAGTTTGTACGTAAATGTACCCAGATAATTTAATCTTTGCATGGGTGGCGTCCACCTTGTGCTGGGAGTGTTTAATGTTAAATAGTAGATGGGATTTCACACCCCTTGTGACAGCAGACAGCTCGGTGGGGTTTAGGTTATCAGTGTTGAAATGGAGAATATCTGCAACTTCCTTTGTCTCATCCAGCTTTCTGCTAATTGCAAATGTTCCAAGCTCTGACTTGGCAGTCTGTTGCGTTGCATAACACAGATCACAAATGTACGACGAGCCAGCACCTTGTAACCCTCCCATCTGCTAATGCCTGCTCTTCATCATCCATTGAATTCATAAATTCCACTGAACATTTCCTATGTTTATGTCCCATTTGGACTGTCATAGTTTTCCGGACATCATTTGTCGTTCATGTTCAATGGAGCCACACATATCACCATGGCTGCAGTTTAGTTATCGTCGCAGACACATATCACTGTGGCTGCAGTTTAGTTTTCGTTGCAGATAGCCTCGATGAGAGATCTGTTAGTGCGAACAGATCCTGGTGACTTTTCGCCCCACAGACTCTTCATTTGGCCATCTTGCTCTGTGATTTTGATACTCATTTTAAAACAGAAGGAATATCTGAATGCTTTGTCTGATTCATATCCCTTGCCCTTATACTGGGATACATTCCCCAGTCCATCTCCACCATCTTTAATCAACACATGCAATACAGCTTCATTGTCATCTGGTACTGCCTCGTTCAACTGGCCTTGAAGCTCAGATATTGCTTTTGCAACAGCTTTATTATAACTCCAATGGACACCAATAACATTTGGAGTTGGTAAATTTGGTAGCCCATATCTAAAAATTGCCATTAGGGTTACTGGCTTTTCAATACATTCCTGATGTGAAAATATCACTCGGCCATTTGTCTTGTTGATCAGCACATATGTAATGAATGATGGAAGGTATGTCTTTTGCACAGTGTCAAGCTGACTTGGGGGCTTTAAGACAAACTGTCCCTTTGAATTTAAAAACTCATACTGGCTCCTGTATTGGTTTTTAGTCCGTAGTATGTCCACTCTGCTGGCAAGACATTCATCAGCGGCCAGAGATTGTTCAGACTGATGTAGACACACATTTTGAACTTGTTTTCCAAGTTCATGTTTGACGCTGCTTTGCAATGTTTGCGACAACATAAAAAAAAGAATTCGGCAATTTTATTGCTGGTATCACAAACTTCTGCAAGGTTCTGGTGGGATTCTTTTAGTTTTGAATGACCCATAGTACTGTTGTCCGTTTTGAACTCCAGGTGCATTTTTCATTTTTCTGTTTGGCCTTACATGTACATCTCGAGCTGGTCATGTTGAAGGAGTCTTGAATTTGTGGTACAACCGTCTGGATAAACACCATCTTATCCAAGGGCTGGATGTGACTCAATTTTAACTGTCACCCTCGTTCATCAAACAAAGACTGATCTTGTTGTCCTATTTCTCCTCCTTTACTTTTGCCACTTCGTTCTGCAGAGCACCACATTTTTTCCCTAACATCAATGACACTGGCATCATTTAGTCTCGAAATACAGTAAAAACCTGCATAAAGAACTCGTGATTTTCTGTGACAAGCTGAAATGGTTCTTATATAAAGGATGCGTAGTGAGAAATCAGCCTGAAGAGGTTCTTAAACAGGTTCTTATATGGTGTTCAGTATCTACTTAAAATGTGTTTTAATTAGTGAATTATTGGCCCTGACAGGCCTAATTATTACACTAAATACTAATTAACCAACTGTATAATAATTATATATTATATATTTATGTTTGTTAAACTAAAGAAGCACAGTAAGGGAAACATAAGTGAAGCTATATTATCATTTCTTATGTTACTTGATCTATAGTAATACATATTATAAAGTCTCCAAATTTCTGAGTATTGTTCTAAATGAAATGATATCACCTAGATCGGATAGTTGTCTAGTCCTTGGGGGCTGACTGGATTTTGTCATCTTCTGATCCATCTGCTGTTATCAAGCAGCCAGTTTTCTCAAATAATCTCTTCAGAAATTATTTATTGTTGGTCAGCTCCCTCCACGCCTCTCCAGTCCACTGTGTCATTAAATCCTTCTCTCCTTGGCTGAAAGTTTGTCATGCCACTTGTCAAGCTAGAGGTTGTTGTTGTCCTTCTCTAACCACCTTTCCATTGCTGCACCTACTTTCACTTTCATTGTTCTTGCACATCCCGCATCAATGGGCTGGATTTTGTCAGTTGTGGTTTTCCGGAAGCATGTAAACTGATGCATTGATGTTATTTCTGCATACTTGGTGAAATCACTTGCTATGTTGGAAGCCAACATTGTCTGCAAAGATAACCTGTCTTTGTCTTTTCCAATCCCAGGAATTAAGTACCCTTAACCCACTGCATGTTCACATGTTCGTCCATCCAGGCACATTTCTGGAAATACATATCAACTCCATTGTCATACTGCTCTTTCTCCTGGTTAATCACAATTCCCTTTCCTCTAAACACAAGAGCTGGCTTGACATTTTGTTCTCCATCAGAAAGTATACAAAGTTGAAGAGTAGCATGTCGTTTGTCCAAACTAGAAGATAGTTGTGAAACCTAATGTATACTTGCTTGCTTCCTATATCATTTAAGTTTTTTCTTGGACCACTTTGCCCACAGTTGTCTATTCGCACATTTTGATTCTAGGTTAAACCTTTTAGACATCTCTTCAAAAGTTTTTCATCTGACAGTCTCGTGAAGATTGGTTTCAGTTCCTCCAAGAATACTTCTGGCAGCCTGTTGCTTTCAGAATATTAATTTGCATTTTCAATCCGCTGATCACTCCAGTATTTGCACCAAGTCTTATCATGTTTTGGACAAAACCGGTGTTGTTCAACAATAGGAGTTCTGCTGTCTGCCACCATATGGTGTGGGATGGCCCAGATGCCATTCACCATGCCTTGCAGGTTGTCCTGGTTATTTCTGATAGCCTCACCATAGTAGGGTCTGTTAGCCGGTTTCTACCACTCACTCCTTTCCATCAGAAAGTTTGAAGCCTTTCTTTGAATTGTTATATTTAGAAGGGCAGCGCTCAACCTTTTCTGGATATGGCCCACACATTCGTCTTTGGTCACTGGGTATTCGTCTCCATATTTCTCCTTCAAAGCAGCTTGGACTTTTCCAAAGCAGCTGCTATCACCATCTCCCACAAATGTGGTATATTAGTTCAAACCCCTTGTTTGAATACTTCTGGAAACAATTTCTGTAGCTGCTTTGGATTCCATTTCTTCTGAAGAAGCCAGCATGATTGATCTAGCATACATGTTTTTCTTTTTAGTCGATATACTTATAATAATAATAAATTTATATAGCGCTAAAACTATAAATATTCTAAAGCGCTGAGGTGAATTATATTACAATATTAAGGAAAAATTATGAAATGGTTAGGAAAGGTTAGAATGATATATATCGACCTACAAAATTATGGCCAAATGTTTCAGTGTACTACATGTACAACCTTAATTTCTATTAGTATGTCACCACTGACTGGAAAACATGCAAGAAACGGAAATTTAGAGTATACAAACAATCCAGATTTGACAACTTTTGTTTGTGTTTGCTCGTCATATTTTCCAATCGCCATTGATTCACATTCTAGTCCATATTTCATCCAATATGTCTGGAAGTGTCCGCAATCTATTTTCAATCTATTTTTGGAAATATATGAAGCTAACTACCAACGTATAAAGTAGGAATTGGTAAATCTGTTAGTGCAACATTATTCAAAGTCTATACTCCCATTTATTTCTTTGATTAGGGGATTCTGAAGATTCACCAAGGCAGCACAAAGCTGGAAATCTTGTTTGAATGGCTTCGTGAATAAGGTGGAATAAGCTTAAAATCATTTAATCTTTCACATTCCACGTGTATACGTCATTTTGCACTACTCTTAGTGAACGTTACTTCACTTTCAGTGAACTTGCCATTGTTTAGAAAAGGTGGTATGTCAACAGACACACAATGGCACCTATTAGGAAATCTTTATCTGCTTGGATAAGGTCTCCAGCAACAAAATGATTCAGGATACCTAACTCTTGAACAACAGCCTTGTCAGATACTGAGCCAGTGATGAGTTTGCTTACGTAGGTTATCACAGCATTTTGTGCCACGCCCACAATAGTCTTGAAAGAGATAACTAAGAAACGATACTGTAAATCACTATCTGCTGTTATATTGGTATGGTGTTCCTCACATTTACCAAATGCCTGATTCATACATAGCTCAGAGCTTGGATAATGTCGTTCAACCTAAAAAAGTATAAACCATAAACTTCCAAGAAAATCCATGACTTACGATCTAAAACACTAGAGTGGTGAACATTGTTGATGAGATGGTGGTTTTCTTCAAAACAATGAAATGATCACATTCATGGTAAATTTATTAAAATGATGAACTCAAGTGGTCTTTCCTACATGTAATGCACCAGTCAATGTTAATCCCTGTCCTCCACAAATGTGGAATATGTGGGACATTCACTTTTTGTTGTGGCTAAATAACCAACTGTCCCCATCTTCAGATCAACTTTGGCATGGAAAATATTAAAAAATGTATTTCTTAAAGTTCAAAAGCACTTTACAATAGAATAGAATACAAGTATGATTAGTACACTAAAAAATTATAAAACTATCAAAAATGGCCTTTGCTTATGCAATTTACTATCGGTGCATGTATTTTAAGTACAATTGAAGTCAGTAATTTTACATCTTTAAATCTGACGTAAAGCAAGACACCAGTGCAGTGTAGTGTCTTTCTATATAAAATTTGCTTTGAATTACCTGAAATGTATTAAATATGTACAAGTAAATTTATCTTTAAAATGTTACTAAACGTATAGAAATTTGGAACTAAAATTTAAGAATTAACCCGTGTACAAATGGAGTGTACAAATGTGTTCAATTTGATTAACCCTTTACACTCAAGTAGGGTAAGCAAAAACAAAACAAAAAGAAACACAGCACAATCTAGGGAAACTACACGCTACTAATTCATGCAGGGCAGAAGTTATTTTTTGAAAATTTCTCCTAGCTTTTGGCCTCGTTCTGGTACTTCGCCAGGGCCTCAAAGTGCCTTTGGTCTTGCTGCTCGGTCCTCTCCATAGCTGCCTGCTGATTCTCCAGCATTTTTAGAAAAGTGGCCTCTGTTTCACTGCTGTCTGTGCTCGATCTCTTCTTTTTCTTAGCCGGAACTCGTGACCCCTCATCTCTCTTTGCTGGTCGCTTGCCTTTGTTGACAGTGGTTACAACCTCAGGTTTAGCGCCACCATCCTCATCTACTGACACGTTCTCCTCATCCTTCTGGTTATCCTCCATAATAATAATAATAATAATAATAATAATAATAATAATAAAATATATTTTGAAGAATCCTACAAAGTCTCGATTCTCTTACAGCTAAAAATAATAAATATTAAGTCAATTTACGGAATATTTACATAAGTTAAGAGAATTCCCTCCATGTCGAGGGAATTCTCACCGGAATTCTCATGCGTTTCTTCGTCGTCCAGTTTGCCGCTTTCTTTGTTCTTCCAATTGGCGACTCCAGTTTGTTTAACAAACTTCGAGTGCACTTTGTCTGAATCGTGCATGAATTCGTCTATGTCATCGTAAAATTCGAAGGTTTTGGGGTCTCGACCTGTTTGCTTATTGTGATCACTTACATGCTTGTATCGGTCCAACAAAGTCCGCCATTTTTCCTTCACTTGATTTGAGTTCTTATTTGACACAACACTATTTTCGGTGCATAGAGCTTGGAACTCTTCAAATATCGACTGCCACACCGATTTTTTACCAGCACTGCTTTTTGTTCTGTTAATCTTGCGTAGTGTTGTTTTACACTCTCTATAACACATTTAGATTCGGTGGGGATCCAGTTGCAATGCTAACTGCTTGTTGATGTCCCGTTTTTTCCAGCCCCGGAACCACTTGGCCGGGCACTTGCAGAAGACGAATTCTCTCCAAAATCGCTGGGCACGGGACTCCCTCTATGGCTAACTTCTGATTGCGGAGCGAACACGTACTGTCTAGGATGATACTGGAATTTCACAGCAACTGAAGGATTTACCTGCAGGAATTGGAATTGGTTGAACAGATAACCGTTGTGGAAATGCAGTTCATAATATTTATCAGAGTTCCTAAAAATAACATACCGAACAGAGTTAGCAGCAAGTTAAGAGGAAGAAACTAATAATCTGTATATAAAAAGGCAAAAAACCTGACAAGAATTACTCACAGTGAAGCATGAAAACCAGCCATATTGACTCTTTGCGCGACAGCGCCCACCAAATCAATTTCCAGACTTCCTGTCAGAGATCATTAAGTTTCTGTATTGTGATTGGTGGAGCCGGCTCGGTCTTCTTGTTATGCAAGCTTTTTGCCTCGGGAACTGGTATGGGTAAGCCCTTTCGGCTTTTTGACGTAACCATAGAAATTATCCAAGGAAAATTATTTCACCTCGGGTACAACTCAAAAATCGGTTACACTCAAAAATCGTCTTACCCGAGGGTAACTAATTACTTCCCTGAGGCTAAAAGCTCTAGTGTAACCACAACTAATCATGTCCATAGCCGGCTGAGGAACAATTGTGCAGACCATTCGAGGGTTTTCATCATTATCATTGACAAGGTCTTGAGTTGTTTTACAATCAAACAGAGAAAACTTGCACAGTTTTAGTAGGATAGCCAACAAGTGATTACAGTTTCCAGTTTTTTCAGCTACACATCAGCAAATGGCATGAACAACTTCTCCTAATATAATAGACAGCGCCAGTTTTAAGGAGTGGGGCTCGCCTTTCTTTCTGAAAGAGTGATGGCACCTATATGTACAACGAAAAAATAGCATTATTCGCTGCTTGCAGATTCAATGTTCTTGAGGTATTAGTCATCAAGAAATGTTTTCCCTTTTCTCCAGCTGGTCGGCACAGAATGATGGTCTGCACTGCCTAAACGTTTCTCACTGTTTGATGTTGTTATTCATTTCAGCTTTAGTGAACAGAGGCATTTTCTCCAATGAATTGGTCCAGCCATTTTCAGGATACTTTACCCTCGGTTGATGTGCATTACTAGTCAAAGAGCCTTGCACAGTTTCATCGGGATCGCGTCCCTGCTTGTCAAGCGTTTTGTGTAGATCTTATTTGGATCTGGGTCATCCAAATTTTGCGCCAGCCCCTCCTAAAATAGAGTCTCTTCTTCATTTAATCTCATGGCTTCTAGATTTAATTAAATATGCCAAATAACATATCAAATTAAAGCTTATGAGCTGTTCTACCAAAATAAACTAAAATTTCTCACACAAACAATCAGTTACTATGGTTACAGAGGTATGAAAATTTAGTATCAGGTTTCTTAAGCTAAAAATTGAGCCAAATAGGTTTAGAGCAGTCAAATTGAAACTTTATTGATGGTTTCTAAGTCTTTATAGCTACATTTGTATTATTCAGTTTTTGATTACTTCAATTATCTCCAAAGCTGTTAATTATTAACTGATTATGCATAAATTATTGGGAAAAACTTTAAAAAAAACTGCAATAATTCCCCACCAATTAAATATTTAAAATTTTGACTAATACGCACCTAGATTGAGTGGAAACCTCTATGCATGCAAAATTTCATGGATATGGCTCTGTTCTGTATCGAGTTATGAGGTATTAAGTGTCAAAAAACACAAACGGCAGAAAATCAGCTTAAAGTACAAGGTACTGATTTCAACTTTACTTTATCCAATTAAGAGGAGAAAAAAAAGCCAAACTGAAAAAACCCCTTATTTACAACAAAATTATATCCATTAGAAGCCTTCTTGTACTGGATTTGCTTCAAAACAAGTTAATTTCTATTCAAAAGAAGTGGAGTTATATATTTTGATTGTCCGATAGTACCTCCACTATATTAGCACAGCCTAAAATTTTGACAGCTTGTTCAAAGTAAACTGTTTAGCATGTTCTAAATCTAAATCTAAATGTTTTAACCTACAAAGGGGCAAGCCCATCTAGTAGATATGTGCATAGTGCCTGTGAGGTTCTATTGGTGTTAATTTAGGGGTAGTTGGAAAATCGATTTGTTAACGCTTAACGTCAAATTGAAGTTAAGGGTGGAGGGGGGCTAATTGATTGGGATTGACGTTAAGAAAAATTAGTCCTAAAATGTATAAAACAAGAGGGAAATTGATGAGAGAAAGCAAGACGCCCGTTTATTAAACAAGAAAGAAAAGAAAGAAAGCAAATCTACCAAAATAAATTTACTATTAGAATAGTTTGCAATTGCACCCTCATATCACATTTTACAATATGTGATAATAACGTGAACTTGTTCAACTCCAGACTGCAGACTACAGACGGCGTTTACACCGCAGATAATAGTGCAACCAATTTTGTCAAAACAACACTTGTTCTGCAATTGCCAAAGTCAATACTAAACTTGTCCTGAAATTTCGAAAATCAGTACAGCATTAGAGCTCAGGCAAAAAATCGAATCTTTATGCGCTCTATTAAAAATGCAGATTGTACAAGTAAGAAAACAATGCGTAGTGTTCATCTGCACGAGTTTCACAATCATGCCAACAATCAAATTTTGAAAAATTGATCTGGATATTGTTAATAAACTTTGCAGTTCAGAAAAGAACATAACAAAACCTGAACAATTTAACCAATTTACAAATCCCAGCTTATCATATACTGTCACTTCCAGAGGCTTCATGTCACATAACAAGTATTTGAACTATCCGCGCAACTAAATGGCTTGAGGTGGGCATTTGTAGCAAGACCAGTACAAATCTTTCACACCATCATCTTCAATTTCTGGTGCCTTGTGGTCGGATGGCAAACAGTGGAGATGACACCACTCAGCGCAGTCGTCACACTAGATCCAACCCCGATCCTGCTCGACCTCGTCCTCATCTGTGAGGGAGCATACGGCACATTGTTCTTCATCATCGTCACCCGCATCGTCACCACACAGTCTCCTGAACATCTCTTTGCCATTTGTGGTACCCTCACCAACATTATTTCCGGTCTTTGACCTCTTGGATTTAGATGTCACGCTCTGCTCTGATGCGACTGGACGCTTGTGGTGCCCTGCAGACTTTCGATGTTGAGAAAGCTTGTAGGCTGAGGGGAACTCCAGGCCGCATTCTCGCTTGTCTGCATCGATGAACTTACAAGCATGTTTGTGGTTGGAGGGCTTTCCTTTGCGAGGGACAGGGTGAAAGATAAACCTGTGGCACTGCATCTCTGTTTTGGAACTGAACAGAACGACTTGCAGCTGCCACACTTCCCTACAGACCCATTTGGCATCCCTTCTCCTGCACGTGGCAGTCCAGTTGCTGGCTTTGGCACAGCTCTAAGTAGGTGATGTAGTGCCCGGGACGTGATGTGCTCTCCATCGGATCAAAGAGATCCCTTTTTTTCCTGAGGAAGTCAAAAACCTTGACAGCTGAAACAGAATGCTGAGAACAGTGGTTACAGGCTGAGTCTTGGCATTTAAGGAAGGCGATCTCATTCTTCTTTCGGTCGATGTGATCCAGCATGAATCGCAGTTCTTTCATGAGTCCCGAGTTTTCTTTAGCTGTTTGATGGGCCCTTTCAGAACTTTGTGGGTTTCCCTTTGCTAACTTCTGCTTCAATAATTGGTCGAAGATCGTTGACGTGCACTTCTGCAGATGAGTGGTAGAAGTTTTGCGCGGATAACAATCGTTGCCGGGCCCGTTATTGGTCGAGGTAAATGCGGCCTTCCCAGTTTGTCAAATTCGGCTCCAGTGGGCACTGTAGAATCATTCGCAGAAACGGTGTCAGATGGGGCTTGTGGCGGCTCATCACGATTTGGTAGGAGAGACTCGGAGTCGGCCATTGTGTCGTGGATGGAAACTTCAGTAACATCTGCCTGTTCGTTTGTTTCCAGTTCAGTGGGGTCTGCATTCGGAACAGTATTACCTTCATCGTGAAGTGCCATGTAGCCAGAGGGAATTAAGAGATATCCTGGATGTGGAAAATCGTGGTCTGGAAAATTTGGTGCATCATCGGACATGAAAAATCTATTAATTTGGTGATTGCGTCTGACTGCCGCTTGTCCCACTTGCAGTTTGTTCAGCCATATAATCGGCACTAAAAATAGAGACTTCTCCCTGAAACATGGATGCCATTTCCTGGCGATAGGCAACACGAGCAAATGGTAGTGTGAGTCTACGTGGTTTTCCCTGTAGTTGTTTTTCTTACCAGGGACTCTTGCATCAATAATGCTCTTATATCGGCAAGATCGATATGTTCATTTTCTTGGAGGAACAATCAATGAATGAATGGTGTCACGACTTATTCCATGATCTTTGAGCCCAGGAACAGTCCTGAATAGGTGCTCCCTGTTCTCAGAAAGACACACACCATTGCCTGTTGCAGTACTTGTACGGCGCCTTGCCTTTGCATGGAAGGAATGCTGATTTAGCAATTCGGTGGTGCTGGAAATAATGTCTGGAAACTTCGAAATCATAGATGGTCGACCTGGCTTTGCTTTATCAGTGTCAATCACCTTTGCAGTTGTTTCTGGCTGTTTACTCTGCTTCGAAGTGCTGGAATGCGGTGAAGTTTCGGTATTATCTGTACTATGAAGAGAGAGGATTTCCTCGAAGATCGTTGGAGAGAGGACCAATTCATGAAGATTGACAATCAGTCTGACTGATTTCTCACTTTTGACATACATCACCGGAAAGTTTCTTAAAATGGAATCCACTGCGTCTTCAGTCTTCTCATCATTAATTGCGTATGCTGTACAATATCCATCAAAGGAAACCCGAGATATGAATTTTTGAATATTTTAATTTTCCTTACTTTCTTGGACAGCTTTCATGCAACAAATGCAAAGGAAAGTGTCATGTCAATGGCACCAAAAACACTCCAACTTCTCAAAAATGACACACATTTTATTCGATAACTTTTGAATGGAAAAACATTTTCACTTGAAATTTGGGGAGTTGGTAGATTTCGTCGTGGCCAATCGAATGACGAAGCCAATGCAATAGTTACGTCATTCGTTGCCATGGAAACGGGCTTAATTGCTCCAAAATTAGTTTACAATGATATTAAAATGCTAAAAATGTAACATACAAGTCTTGTTTTGCTCCCAGAAATCAATAGTCGTCATGTTCTTAGTGTTTACAAACCAACATCTTGTGTCGGCAGTTGGTTGCCATGGTAACTACAGCACTCATTACTTAAGTGAAAACAGTGCTATTAGCTGTAAACAATTCAGAAAAAGTGCCAAGTAATACTTATTTACCATTTACTGGCTCCAGGTTTGTATGAAGAGTGTTGCCATGGAAACCTCGTAATGGTTTTTTAAAATGTACGGCACACCCTTAAATATTGGTAAACGCATTTTCAAACAAGAGAAAACCACCAGCAAACTCTATGACAAGAGAGACAGTGAGGTGTATATCAAAGTGTCTCTTCTGTAGCTGATTCCTGTTGTCATGGAAACCAGCCTTGTGAATGTAACGTGCACCCTTAACTATTGGTTAATACATGGGGATCAATGGAAATTGACAGGCAAATCGGATTGATCATGTTCTCGGCTGAAAGGGTGCACGCATGATATGCTTTTGATATTCCTGCACTTCCCAATACCTTATTACAGGAAGTTAACACTCCACAAAATAAAACGAATTGTCGCATTAATATTTTGAAGCATTATTCCATTAATTACAATCTTAACAAAGTTGTGCATTAATGCAGAAAATGTTGGAAACATGACACTAATTTCCTTTATTTTAACATTTCTGAAACCTGCCCTTACAGGCCTTACTTGAAAAAATGACAATTAACCCTTTCTGCCCAAACACGTCAAGTGATGTATTACTAAATTCTCCTTACCAGTCTCCATACATTTCTTATAAACAGGTTGGGAGAATTTAGCAATTTATCTGAGAAATATACATTGCTGTTTCTGATCAGTACCCCGATTCTCATTACCAAACTACTTATTTTTGTATTGATATGGTAAGGAGAAGATAGATGTTGATATACTGATTGGGGCTGAAAGGTTAGATCAACAGCGACATTCTCTGATTGGCAGACTTTGTATTAACTGTGGTTTATTTTAGGTCTGCTATTTTCAGAACCTTTTATTAGTATGAAGTAGCCATGCAGCCCCAGACATTAATTTATCAATACCAAAATTCTCTTAACAATATCAGTCAAAAATAACTAGTTGGACTGAACAGGTTAACAGGTCCACAAGAACACAAGAGTCGCTTGTAATGGAGGAAATGTAAAATGTATGGCCCTCCAAATCACACAGTCTTTATTTGTGAGCTCATAACAAATAGTCAAATGAAGTGCCAATGATAGTTCCAAACAAAACAATATTGAAAAACATTCAAAATGGTTTCAAGTTCTTGCCAAATATCCAAACATCCAATTTCAGCACAATATGTACAATAAATACAGCAGATTTGCAACAGTCAAATCCAACAAGCCAAACATGACCAAAATAATGCATCTCTTGAGAGCTTGACATTGGATTTGCTGTTCATTTTGGTTAAGTCTAATGACTCGGCCATATTCTCATATCAAATGGACTATGGCAGCTTGAAATCAAATAATATATATGAACAATATACTTATCGTTTGCTTCTATCTTGCAAAATGCTGTCACTCCTTTTCTGCCATACATGTAACAAAGAAGGGACCTTTGAAAAGATAAAAAATAATGTTTACAAATGAAATTATTGTTGAAATGATCAAGAAATGTGAAATAGGAATAACTTACATTATAGCATGTTCCTGAATTCCCAGTGATTAATCCAAAATGCATTCCCCCATTTGGACATAACACAATATTACAACTTTATTTACACATGAAACTTCTTATTGAAGGCAAGTAAATATTGAAAAGAACTGCAAAAAGCAGCTGAGTTGTAATAAAGTTAAATACATTTTTGGCAAGGACATTTGTCATTTGACGTATGGCTAACTGTAGCATAGGGCGACATTACAAAATTTATCTGTAAAACTAAGAGTACGATGTTTCCCTTGTGGCTATTAACTCTCAAGACCTCTAGCTGATCCATCAGCTGGTCTTTTTCACTATCAAGGTATCACTGCACTCACACAAAATTTAAAAAGATAGCTTGTGCCCTATGCTACAGTATCAATATTACAAAATCACAGCAACCTGAGATCACCATTGAGGTAATCTTCAAAGAGAGGATAGACCTCAACATGGCCAATCTCCTCTTGCCCCTCCATCTCTACATCCTCCTCTTCATCTGAGACCACCTCCTCCTCTTCCTCATATTCTACACTAAATTCTGGATTCTCAGGATCGCTTCCGGGAACTAGACCAAGTACCTTTCCCTTGAACCATTCTTCAGAGCCACCCACATTTAATCTATGGAGAATATTGGCACCTAGCAAATGTTCTTCCTTCAATGGAACCAATTCCAGTATACCATCCTTCAAGTGCTTCATTAGCCTAAAAGTCCAGATATCCTCAAAACCATCATATTTTATTTCAAATGTTGGATTTGCCCCCATTCCACCCATCGACAACACATATCCCTCATACCAATCTGTCGTGCTTTTATCTTCTTCAACTTCCTCCCCGTCTTGACAGAGGTGCCTGACTCTTTTCCCAAGCAGGTCTTTAGGAATGTGGACAGTTGGTACCTGGCTACACTCATCTTCAGGTTCTCTTCGTCTTTTTTTTCTGCTTTCTTGTCCACTCTCAACAGAATCTTGCTTTCTTTTCTTCTGTGCTTTCCCCTCCTGTTTATCTGCTTCTTCTAGATACAATTTATTTTGGTGCTGCAAAGCATCTTTGGGAATACTAGTTGGTAGAAGTGCTGGTGCTGTTTCTAATTCTTCCACTTCTTCCTTTGATTTGGCAATAATTGCACATAAATTGTTGCAAAGTCTTGCAGAGTCAAACTTCTTTCCCTTCGCAGACATCTGGAAGACCTGCTTGTCAGGATGAGCGACACCCAAAACAATTCTTCGGAACTGAATCTGTAAGCTTAGCACTTTCACCCGGTCATTCTCATCGTCTATCTTTACAATGTTTCCTTGCACATTCTGTTCTGTCTTCCATAAGCCAACCTTTTCAATCTCATCCATAAGCAACTGCTTTTTTACCCTCAATTTTTTAGCCTTCTTCTCTTCTTCCTCTTCTTTATTTGCCATCTTTTCAATTCGCTGTCTTCTAATCTCCAACTGTCTTGCTGCATACACGGTCTTCTGCTTCTCTTTCGATTGTCGTGCCAACTCCATCACCTGGTTTCTCTTCTCAGGGGGCAGTTTGTCTCTCCATGCACCAGTCTGATTCTTGTTGAACATAATAATGCCTTCAAGAACTATTGTTGTAGATCTTGGCTTTTCCATTATAAGGCGGTCAAGCATACCAAAGTCACGCTCTGGCATAACATTAGTCTTCAAGACACTTTGGGTCTCCTTCCTTAGCTCTTCAGTTGGAGTTTCATATTTTCCTCCCTTTAGATGGTCTGCCAGAAGACGTTTTGTTTTGACAACAAGAGCTGCAAAAATGAACTCAAGTGCTTGGAGAGTTAAGATATCTAAATCATCACTTGGCTCCACAAGCTCCAAAAAAATTTGATCTTTCACCACATTGTACCCTTCAAAAACAACAACCTCCCATTTCAAAAACTGTAATGCATTTTCTCCCCACATCTCAAAACATTTTAACAAGTGTTGATACTTGTTAGACATGTCGAGTACATGCACTTTGCTGTCTTCAAGTACTCTCCACAAAGGCCCCGTAACAAGCTTAGAAATCAAATCCAGGGCTCGACAACCAGCAATGAAGGATTTCACCTGCAAATCATCATACACTGCACCCAACAACCGATTCTCCATGTGCACCTGTTTAAAAAACTCAAGCAAGTGACTGTACAAAAAATACACACTACCACCATTATAAAAGGTGATGTTAAATCGATTCCCTTTGAAGGGGGCCAATGGAACTTCATCTATGCCTTTCTCACTGTGTAAAAAAGTTTGGAACTGAACAGGGCGGCCACTTTTCTCACATCCTTTCGCTTGCACTGATTTACATACTGTCCTTATCAGCCTTAAAGTTCCCGACTCTCCCTTTGAATACCCACGGTTACTCTTCACACTTCCAACTTTCTCATCACCATACAACAACTTATCAAACACTTTCAGTGCTGCCTCTGATTGATCAGCCATGCCAACAATGTAGTGTAGGCCACAAAAAAAATCATTCATTTGAAGAACTTTGTCTTGTTCATCTTGACTCATCTCTACCCACCCTTCAACAACAGTAGGTACGACTTCTTTCCTGTACTTGTCAAGTATTTCATTAAACTTCTTCTGTACAATACATCGATCTGACATCAAGTTCTTAATTGAAAACATCATCTTTCCTACAAAACCATCACTTTCTTCTCCTCTCATTTGAGCCACATCACCAAGAACCTCCTTCATAACTTCCAGCTGTTCATCTGCTGTTCCGCCTGAAAAATTCCTTAAGCCAATTACTCTAGCTTCTCCAGTCCCAGACATGATGTCAAACGTTCCATAGGAGTAACCGAACTTGCAGGTCCCATCACTGTACAATGTCCGGTCTTGTCCCTCCCAACCATCCAATAATTCATCTGCTATCTGAATCTGTGCCAAGCCTCTTGCTTCTAGATACATGTACTTTGCAAATGTCTCCTTTGGTAGCCTATCTACACTCATCCCTCCAACCTTTTCCAGCACCTTCCTCACTATGTTCTCAACATTTCTTGCACCCACACCAAGACACATAAGATCATGATAAACTTCTCTAATTTTATCACTGTACTTCCCATCCTTGAAAGTACAAACCTCAGAATTAATAAATTCTTCTATTCTTTTCTCAAGAATTACCTTTTCGTTTTCCAGGGCCTTTATTTCTTTTTCTTTTTCTTTTTCATTTAGTATCGACCTCATTTCTTTTCTCTGCTCATCCTCAGTGACAGCTTGCTTCTTTTCTAATTGTATTTTGAAATAAGACTTCATTCTTTGCTCTTGGCTGCATGCCTTAAGCGCTCTATCTAATTTTTCATTTAGGGAATTAATTGCCTCCTTGTTTTCATATATATGTTTTAGAGCATCTTCTTCACTTTTGTTTAGATCTTCTATTTTATCTTCTTGTTCCCCGACTTTCTCTTGCAACTTTTCAATTGTTTTGTCTTTCCTCTGTTCTCTCTTCTTCACATTTCTTGTGGAAAGTTTGCTCAAATTGTTCATGGCATTTTCCAATTTTTCACTCATTTGCACCTGTGATTCTTTCACTTCTGCTAGCTTTCTTTTCATACTTTGGAGCTCGTTATCTTTTTCAAGTCTTGAATAACTAAGTTCTCTGACAACATCGGTGAGCATGGTCGTTTGTCGTCCATTTTTCTCTAATGTTTGTAACAGTGTTTCAATTTCTACTGCACTTTTTCTAACCAGCTCCTGCAAGACTTTCACCCCCAAATTTGTTTCCACCTCTTCTCCTTCACCAGTACCTTCACTTCGTGGCCTAAAAAAAACTAAACTCTTCCTCCATCAACTCTTTCTCCTCTTCCTTTTCCCCCATTCTAGCCAGTAATGACCTTTTCTGTAACATTCTGTCAATGTTACTTCTTAAACTATGTTCACTCATACTGCATTTTGACAGAGATAAAGCATGAATCCAATCTCGCAGATTTTTGTATTTAAACTCCTTTCTCTTTCTAAATTCTTCTAGTTCTTTTACCATGTAGTTGGTAAAAATGACTTGGGGTAACTTGAGGGATTTGTCTTCTAAAATCCCAATTAAAATTGACTCATTAATCCCTTCCAATTCACATTTCTCCCCAATAAACCCTGAACTACAGCTAACTGTATAGAGACTGTCAACAACATCGTTAGGGCTGCTTTTATTGCTATTTAACCTGCCAAATATTAAAAAATAGAAAACAAAGGAGGCTCCTTTACCCTGGAGGTCACTCCCGAATAAAAATTATAGAAAGTGAAATTACAGACTTGTAGATTTCAACAAACACTCCTTTGTTCCCAAAATTCTGAATTTTAATATTAAAAATATTATTTGAATCCACATACAATGTAAGACTGGATTATTTTCTTTTGCGGAAACTTATGTACTGTATATGTGTGAATGTAGAGAATGATTGGACGTTTGAAAAACAATGAGCTTTATAAATATGTTCGAGCAAAATGACAAGGACCAAATTAATGTTGCTTCGACCCAGGTAATAATAATAATAATAATGGCCATTCTAATGTGGTGAATCACAGGACAAAAAGAAAGCAGTTTGTTTTCTTCCAGCTGTCTAACAAAGTCCAAACCGAACTCTGAGCGGTTTCAGTATCAGTCAGTGTTTATCATTGTTCTATTGTTTGCACTCTACATTTAAAACCATGAGAGATTTCACTAAAGTCTGGTCCTCACTAGCGACATAAGCATAATCATACATGTAAGGTTGTACGCAAGCGCAAATTTAATTTCCGTTGCCATTCTCTCTTGCCTTCTAATTAATAGGTAATGGTTCAACAAATTCTTGTGTTTGTGCTTATGTCGTGTATGTCCTCGCTTGTAAAATCGTCGACATAAGCATAATGTCGCTAGTGAGGACCAGGCTTAACTATACTGTAAATACATGTAGCACAAACTGGTGCATTGTCTGCGCTCTAGAGTGCAAACACCAAAACCGTGAAACAATACTAACTAATTAGTAGCACTAATGAAACAATAGAAAATAAAAGAGATTGTACTATTTAGTGCTATTTAAAGTTAGCACTTTCACGGTTTTAGTGTTTGCACTCTAGTAAAACAACTACAAGTAATATTACCTAAAAAACCTGGATCTGTGCTTTTGAATCAATCCTTGCTTATCAGGTGCAGGTTCACTGGCAATGTTGTCTGGCAAGTCAACTTCAATGGGTTCAAGGATAGGATCTTCGGTACCAT
>JANUFV010180417.1:2096-12782 GCA_024757865.1 Epizoanthus scotinus | reverse complement strand
TATAAGCCCGCGCCAGTTATAAGCCCCTAGTTATAAGCATATGTACCTGCTAACAAAATATAATATTCCAGTTATAACCCCCCCCCCCCGGTTATAAAACCCCGTCCCGGATATAAGCTTCAGCGAAATGCAAGTGGAGTTTGGAACAATAACTGTAATCATGCTATAGAATGAGATACTAATAGCACTACAGGTATTTCTAACACAAAATTAACTTCAATGTTCATTTAAAATACATTTAAATAGCGATATGTCATGATATACATGTTAATTTTAATTTATTTCTCAGACAGTATCTGCTCGTTTTGAAAAGGTTTTTTTATACCGTTTATAAGCTCTCCCACATCAGAATACCCCGATGGGTTACAGCTCACCTATGAAGGCTGGTCTGCTGTAATCCAGCACAGGATTGAGGCTTGAGCGCACCAGATGACACAGCGACGCTTCGCTGAAGTTCCACCTGAATAAAGATATAACGTTTTACTAATGCAATAAACAGGTAACTGCTCATTTTTACAACATGTTTAGTCATTTATTAACGTTTACTGACGATGTACACCACCAATAACATTTATAAAATTGCATATGGTCACACCTGGCCCGGTGTCCCAGTGGATTTATTTGGAGCAAGATGAATGTTTTTATCTCCATATATATGGACCACTATGTTTGAACATTACCATTGATTTTGTGTTCGTATCTTGTCACAGAGATGCGAACTTGTTGGTCGTATGTAGTCAAAGCACTGTTCGATCGTATGTAGTCAAAGCACTGTTCGATCGTACGTATGTAGTCAAACGTACGGACATGTTTGATCGTATCCTGTCATAGTATATATATATATATGTTGGATTGTGTGTTGTGAGTATACGGACTTGCTGCATCGTGTCTAGTCATAAATACGGACTTGTTCGATCCTATGTTGTCAAAAGTATGGACTTTAACCGTAAGATCAGCAAGTCAGGCGGCCGAGAACGGCTCGATCTTATGTTGTATCAATAACCTGTTCGTTGATACTCATTTTCCTTCGCTGCGAGATGAGCTCATGTCGTTGCGCAGGAAAGTATACACGCCTACGTCTGCGAGTATGCTGTTGCAGCAAAGGTGAAGCAATAAAACGGGTTTTACGTATATTTAGACACACAAGGCCAGGCGTGTTGAACATACGTTAGTTGCTGCAGACCGATGGACGTTTTGGTTGCAAAACATAACGATAAAGCCAACTGTAGGTACTCTGAGAATAGGTTAAAAAATCCATTACTGTGGATACACTTAGCGCCATTGAAACAAGAGGCTGCTTACACACATATATAATAAACCCTTCTCACGTGGAAAATGTCGATCAAAAAATTAATGTTAGCGCTTTGAAAATGCCAGAAATGGAAAGAGCAAGTGAAAGTTGGTAAGCAGCAAATAATTTGGAATTTTATCTCAAAAACTACGACACTGGCAAAGTTTTTAAAAACCACCATTTTTTATAGAGATTGTACCGTCGACGTCAAATTTGCCCGATACCGATTATCTGTAAATATTTCTGTTTTTTTAAACTTCGCCAGTGTTGCAGTTTTCAATTTTTCGCTGCTTACCAACTTTCACATGCTCTTTCCATTTCTGGCATTTTCAATGTGCTAACATGAGTATTTGCATCGACATTCTCCACGTGAGAAGGGTCTGTTGGGTTTAATTCTTGGACTTGGACGGGAACGTATTTGTGCGATTTGATGGAAAATTATGTCACAAAAAATAAAAGAAAATGGCCAAATTTTATAGATTTGTGTATCTTTCGTAGGGACGAAACACTAATTATCACACTCCGTGTGTGTAAAACCGTCGAGTTTTGCTCTGTGCAGGACAATTAGGGTTGCCGCTTGTTTTGTACTTCGCTTCGAGCTTCTATAGTAAGTAATTCAAAGTGGAAAATGTGAGTTTTGATTTTATGGAATTTTTTTGCGGAAATAAATTCCCGCGAAAATAAAGTCCTGCACGGTATGGGTTACAATAAGCAATATGCAGTGGTGAATTCTAATAACCGATACAACTTCATATCTCTCATCATGAGCAGTCAGTGCACCTGCAAACCTTGGGAATAAGCTTAAATTACTACCCCGTTACAACGTTGATATCAGAGTAGCCCCTGCAGACAAAATGGAGGACATTCCTCAGTAGAACTCGTCCTCTTCGCGGCACGAGTTAATTAGAGTAGATTATATTCGCTTTTGGTTGCATTAGCTGCTTGTTTTGCAGTATTGAAAATATTGATGCTGAAGCTGTGCGGCCTGTCCGTAGCCCCCTTTTAAACTTGGTACAAACCAGAAAATAATAATAATAATAATAATAATAATAATTTATTTCCGGCTTTCCAAACACAAGTTTGGCTCTTCGCCAGTCCTGAAAGCCTACGCTAAAGTACAATACAATTCAAAGTACATGACTACATTCTAAAATTTCTAACATTATAATAAAAACAATAAATAAATAAAGTAATTAAGGCAAGGTGTTAAAAATTGTCATAGTCTGTCTCTGGCAATAGCAAAAAAGTGCTCTTTGCTTTTCCTAAGGAAGCAACCCCTATCTGTGATGTTGCTTATGTCCTTGGGGAGGCCGTTGAAGATCTTAGCACATGTAATAGTATACTCCACCCGAGGCCAGCCATGGCCAGAGGCTGGGACCGGGGGCTGGGACCGGGGGCTGGGATAGCACTACGGACGTGTGGACACTGCGGATATCAATGTTTAATGACCACAAAAAAGTGAAAAATATTCCTTGTCAGTTTAACACTAGTTTGAGTGTAAACTATCATTTAATAATTGTTCACTCCCTACGAGCGTCAAGTGTTACAAGAGCTGATGCACACCTGCAAATTTTAATAATTTCACAAACCCGGGTACTGTATAGATCCCAAACGATATTGTAAAATCAAGCAAGTTTATTAGGATGTGCAGATGGTAATGCGTGGATGGTAAATCCCCAGACACGCTGTTTCCTTTCCTGTATTTGTAAAGCACTACATGGCCTGGAATACTGGATAGAAATCAGAAGTGCTGTAAATCGAATATCTGTATTTAATTGATCACGGTCTCTCTTCCAGTTACAAATCAAGTTTCTCGTAGTTCTGTTACAGATGTAGCTGGTTGTCTCAACGCCCTGTTATTACTGCGTCACTCTACTAGTGGTCTATAAACAAGGAATCGCTAAACAATGGAGCAAGCGCTAACCACAATAAACAAAAAATAATATAGTAACATTGAAGACTGGTAAAATAAAAATATAATTTTTGAGTAGACTTTTTGAGCAGAAACATCGATTCAAATTATAAAAATTCGGAACAAAATAAACTTTGGCACAATACAAAACTGTTATTTAGGTTTTATATTCAAGTCAGCTTGCCTCGCATACTTAATGTAAATCATCGCCAATTGAAAAAAGTCACGCAGAACAATAAAGGACTACTAAATATATCACTTAAGTACAACTGACTAAATATGTTTACTTTCCACTTGTTGAGAACTAGGTAGCATTTAATGTGCTGAGGTACAAAACTGAACAATCGATTCCCCGCAACTTCCAGTGCCGCAGTAATTGAAAACAAGTTTAAAAAACTCACCAACGATTTATGATAAAGTTCAGCCATTCGGCAGTTTCCTCGTCGCGAAGAGCCTTCCGTCTATGAACCTTAATCTCCGCCTCACGAACGCGGTCTTCGATAATTCTTGAGTTCTTCCGATACGAAACCGTAAACACTAGAGAAATAAGGAAGACGCACCACAGAAACGAGAAGCCAAGCGTGCCCAGGAACCAGCCAAGACTGATAGTCACAACGACAAAAAGGGATAATTTAAGCTGTATTGACTCGCGTTCTTTCTTCGCTGCCGCGTCGAGTTCGTCCATGTTTTTTTACTAACCAACCAAAACCGCGTTTGCCTCAACAGGCAATGTTGTACTATGCGCTATTTTGCATAGCGTTGTTACTCTGGCGAATTCAGGTAATCCATTGGAGTTTTGCAAACTTGGCGCCCATTTCAGGTCGTCGCATTATATATTATTCAACAAGTACCTGCAGAATTCTAACTCGTAAACAGATGAGCATGAAAATGCATGAGCTACGCTGCAGGTACATCAGGTATTCTGATCATAAACGAAAATACTGGCACTGATCCGCAATGCGAGGGACATATGCAAACTACACTACACGGGTCCCGGATGTGAATATCGAACCTCCCTGCGAAATTGACCGTATGCTAAAACTGCTGTAAATATGAACTTCATCTTCTTCTGACAAGAACAAGATACGTCCAGTTCTTTACACGCAAAAATCCATATTTTCGCATGGCCATTCTTAGTGACCACTGTTCAATACTGCCATGTATTATACAGTAAAACCTACAAAAAAGAATCAGCCTGGATATATATAGTTTCTTCTTTATTTGATTCCTGTATAAAAAAAAATCCAGGTGTTTGGTTGTTAAAAAAGTTCTGTTCCTTTTTTTTTTTTTTCAAGAAATGACAGTTGTACATATAATATGGCATGGGTTTTCTTGCTAGTTAATATCAAGAGCGCTTTCTATTTATCGACTTTAATTTACTGGTCTGATTAGATGAATTTTCTCAAATGATCTAGTTCTGGCCAGACTGGCCCTGCTGTAGATTGGAGCTGCTCGCCTTTCTTATTCTGACCCAAATCCTGGACTTGAGTATTTACACTATATTACGCGACTAGATTAGTTCTATAGTTATTCTACGTGCTTAACCACTACATTTTATTCATTTCTTACTTCGACATTTATATGTGGTGAAAATAAATATGTTGTTGTTATTATTGTTTTTTTTGTTTTTTGTTGTTGTTGTTGTTCAAATTGTGACCTTCCTCAGCCTCAACGTTCTTTATAGACCCATTTGCACCCAAGATCCTTTGCGTGTATTATATAATTTCGTGGGGCACAATAATTTTAGGATGACAACTTCTGTTTTATCACATTGACTTCTAAGAGCTTCAAAATAAGTTCTAATGTTATTTTGTTTTGTTACTCAAACAAACAAGAGCATAAAACCTGGTGTGGACTGTAACATAAAGAGACACTGTAATGTGGATGAGATGTAAACAATAACAAACACCCGCAAAGCATCTTGGTTGAAAATGGACCTTTAACATAGAACAGGTTCGAATTAATATATTATTTTTCTTCTCATATAGGAAGGTCCTTCTGCGTGTGTTTCACTGCATATAAAACCATAGTTCACTACGAAAATCATTATACTTATCATAACGCAAGAAAAAACCGAAACAATAATTACGCTGTCTGAGTATGTAGAATTTGATGATAAATGACTGAACAGAAGTTAAACACATGTAGTATTAGATTCGCCTCGTCGTGGCTGACTGATACCTGTTCAAACTGATCTATATCAATTCCTAATTGGTTACCGGCGGCTGCTTCCAGCTAAATTCATTTTAAAATCGCCAAGAAATGTAGCAGTCGCTTTTGCCATCCTCGGAGACCCAAAGGCTGACCGTCAGGCTGAGGGAAAATAGGGCGAGAGAGGTCCGCCCCGGGGTCTCCGAGGATGGACTTTTGAGGATATGGCGGTCATAATAATAATAATAATAATAATAGTAATAATAATAATAATAATATTATAACAGGAAAGCTCCGCTCACGAGGTATGGTTTTCAGAGAGGTTCTGTGTCTAAAAAAAAAGTATTTCTAAGTGAAAACTTGTCTTTGATAAGTGATATTATGGGATGTTTAAATCTGGAACTGGTGCAGTCACTATATATGATCTAAAGTTTCCACGCGTGAAGTTCAAGCATATAACCTTCGAAACTGACTTAGTATAACCCCCACCCTCCTCCTATCAGTCCACTGACTAAAGAAATCTAGGAAAAGCGCCTGTTCTAGAGCATTTATATATTTTATAAAACGTTTGCGGTATCGTCTTTCTCAACTCCTCGGCGGTCCCTTTTCTTGATCGATCATTAGGTCCGCAATTGACGATGAACTGATGCAGCCCTTATTGCAATCTCGTTCTCAGAGCAAACGTTGTTTTATTCCTTCGGCGAGGAACGAAGGGCTTTGGGATAAAGCACGAGTCCGCGCACACGCATGCGCAAACCACCGCTAGCGGGTCCACACACAATCGAAATTCCTTATAAGGTAGTCCGCAGATTGGGGACGTACTGACTCGTGCTTCGTTCCTCGCCGCAGGGGCACTGGGAACGAGATTGCCATTATGTACGATTCTTTTATCTTGATGAACCACTTGTGGCTACTGAATAGAACACAACTCCTTTGAACCACAGGAAACAAATATGTTATTACTATTAGCAGGTCAATGGAGCATCAAATTGTAATTTTTAAACTTTTGAATTTAAAATTTGAACTTAAAAGTTCAACTGTAAATAGATAAATCTGAAATCTGAATGTGTCAGTATTATCGTCACGATTTTCATTAGCCTATCTATGTCATCACGTTTTGGCTCGTTCTGGACAACAACCTTATCTGCGTTAGTCTGTCGTCAAAACTGATTAGCTTAAAGCTCCCGCAAATATTTGGCGATAAAAATCCACGACTTTCATGACCTAATTTCATTCTCCATGACACAAACTAAATTTGTCTTTCAAGAGATAACTGGAGAACAAGTATGTAACTCGACGTAATAAAAATAAATAATAAAAAAATAAAAAAAAACTCGACGTAATATTTTTTAAAAAGCTAAAGTTAAAAAATCTAAACTTCCATGACATTTCCGGCCGAGCCTCCTCGGACCCGTCATCCGCAGGCAAATCAAGGTCGGTATTTCCGTTAAAGATTATCACATTTTGATGTAGAAAAATTAATGAATGCCGAAAATTAGAAACTGTATGAGTTGCTGGAAATAGCGACATTTTTCTATGACCTGAAGTCGTGTTTCAAGTCTGGAAAAGGTGTTTCAAATCCTGAGTGTGACTTTCAATGACATACCATGGCCTTACATGGCAGAACTACTACGAGGGCAGACTGAAGATTTGAAGTTTACTGAGTCAGTGATGTGTACTGTTGCCAATGTAGACTACACACATTATATTTCTTGCTCTGAGGCATCTTCTGACTATAAATGAAGCTAATCAAGGTGAACGGTGTTTTTTTTAATGAATTTAGAAGGTGAATGCCAGTACATATTTGCGCAATAGTTAATTGACCCAGTGCCTTGGTGCTTCTGTAGTTTAAAATAGTTCTAACAATAGTGTATAGTCTCAGGTTGGTCTGATACGGAAGGTAACAACGAGCCCCGAATTGCTATAGCGGATCTTGGGGCATGCTCGACTAGAAAAACTCGGAATGCATGAGGGACATCTGAAAACGTATTTCATTCAATCAAAGATTAACTTTGGGAGTAACTTTTAGCATATTAGTAAGAGTTCGAGCTGTTCATTTTATCTTATTAATTCGTTTATTTTGTTGTATTTATTGGTCTGTGTCTATGAGCATTAAGGTCCATAGCCGTAGACATGACACAGACCTAAGGGCTAAGCATAACTGTACAGACAACCCTACCTTGACCTTACCATTATTTGCATTGAAATTCAAAGAGATTAAAAGAACAAAAATGCAAATTAAATCGAATTAGATTTGATTACAACACAAGTTATATATTAGTAACGAATCTAAAGTATATTAGCAAATTCCCTTTGTAGATAAAAGTTGATTATAGGATCATGCAAAAATATAAGTAATTTGCCTGGATAAGCCGGGTGATACGTATGTTTTCATAGCGGGAAAGTGCTAACCGACAAATTCACTATCCGTATGTGAGTTACTGGAGAGAACTGAGGTGGTACCCTAAAGTCTACAGAACATTAGCAAACAGATCAACAAGAACAATCGTGATAAGGTCAGAGGGATCGGGATTTTAAAGCATCTGTCAAATCAAAACAAGAACTCAAACAAATGTACATTTTTCATTTCATGATACTGTCTTGACTGTTTTCGGCTTTCGTCGTGACTGCGAAGTTGGTACTATCTGAGCAACTTGACTGCGGTGTCGTCTTTAAACACTAACTCAACTTCACTAAAGATCTCTATAATTCTATCAACCTCATAGAGTTGAACTATTGATAAAGAATTTTATATTTTGTTCGGTAAATTAAAAAGGTCATCGAGTTCATAAATGTATTCGTTCCGCTTAGCTCGGCCTTTTAGACGGGTCTTTCTCTTGAAACGTTAGGGTGTAGAAATGTTAGAACCTATACATATATACACCTACAGCACATACGTTGAATAAAAATAATATTTTCTAACTGAAGGCCGTGTTTGAAGACTTTTCTAAAGAAACAGAAGATTACATTTAAAAGCACAGACAAACAGAATAAAGCATGCTACAATACGACTCTTCCGACAGCTGAGTGTTATTTGAGAATACCTAACTATAACTATATGCTGCGATACTGAAATACACTTTTATGAATGGTTGAAAAAGCCATTTGACTAACAATGGACACGTGTCTTGAATAAGCTAAAGTCAAATCACCTTGGTATATGAATTAACTCTTGAGTTTTGCTAAGCGAAAAGTGAGTTCGGTGCTAACGCAAACAGAAACAGTGTGACTCTGCTAAAATTCACATCACATTTCTTGTCAATGCCGTTGATAAAATACTATCGGAACCGTTTTGTGATAGCAATAGGAGGTAAGGACTTAGCGTAGGTGAGGAGCAAGAAGTGTATTTTCCTGTCGATGGATCAAACAAAACTGCAGCTGCGCACATGAACTGGATGAGATCATATGCTAATTAGCTACTATTGCCATATTTTGTGTTTTGTTCTCACACAACAAGTCCGCTTGGCAGGTGATCATTAGAACGTGAAACAGTGTTCATTTGACAATCCCACGGCGACTATCATGGCCAAGGCAATCTCAGACAGGGACCTCGAAGATCTGCAAGACAGTTTCAGTCTTTATGACAAAACTGGCGATGGAAAAATCGACATATCCGATATTGGCGACGCCTTACGCGGGCTCGGTGAAAACCCAACCGAGAGCGAAATCAAGAAAGTTGTGAGCGAGCTGTCTGCAAATGGTAGCGTTCATCGGATCTCGTTCTCCGAATTTGTGCCTGTATTGCAGTCATTCCACCAAAAAACCCGTAAGATTGGTCATGACGACTTTATCGACAGCCTAAAAGTCTTTGACAACGACGGATCCGGTGCTATTAACTCGGGCGAACTGCGCCATGTGTTGACCAGCCTCGGGGAACGACTACAAGACGAAGACGTGGACATGCTTATTCAAGGTCTGGAAGATAACGCTGGACAAATATATTACGAAGACTTCGTGAAGTCTGTATTAAATGGATAAACTGTGAGAAAACAGACTCGAGACGCGCCGTGGCCGCTATATAAGTTATTACACGAGTCACAGGCAGAGTACTGTCGGCCGCCAAATGGCAGGACCGTAGCTTCTGGATTATGCAGTTTATTTGTGATTGTTTTGTATAAAAGGCCTTAGTAAACTTTAATCTTTTCACTTTACCAGTAGCTGGAAAGCGACTGATATTTGCTTCTGTTTTGGAAGTAAAGGAATTCAATATTATACACATGTACACCGAACGTCTACGCGTTACTTTGTGGATGACACTGCAATAACTATGCCGATAGCTTTGTACAGGTCAGTAGATATTAAAGGAGTGTCAACTGTTTGGTTTCGCTTCATTTCATATGCTGTTTGAAAACTCGACAATTTTATGCTATTATTAGGTATTACATTTCGAATAAAAGATGATATATCAGTTATATAATTCGCATCGACCTTATAAATTCATGCTACTGTTGATATGTGTTTGGACAAAGACATTTGGAAGACAACGAAAATGACAAGTTTCTTTGAAGCAATTGAGCAAACTTTGCTTCGACAGTCAGTTGTTAGCTCTTTTGCCTGGAGGTATTGAATAAGAATAGCTTTTGAATCTCATTTGATGGCTAGTGACAACATTGGGCACGATATATCAAATAGAAATCCTTTATTAAAAAAGAAGCGATCCATATAGAATATACTTAGAATTACGCGCGCAAACGCATATTTAATTTTCTGTTCTCATTCATAAAAGTAAAGCGACATAAGTTTCATTTGTAAATAAAATGCAAATATCTGCCTCTAAAACCGAGGTTCCCAGCCAAAACAATCATATCTAACAATTGTCGTTGCTATTGTTATTAAAGAATAATTTACAATTCCATGGCATGACCAGCATGAAAATTATACGTAAAATGTAAATATTTGCATCATCAATCTGTCACTTTGTGACTTTAGAAATCAAGAGAGATTTACAAGAAAGTAATTTCTGAAACACGTGGTTACACTTATTATGGATATAACTTACAACAGCTCGGCCCAAAAAGTATACTGTTCCTGTTTGGCGTATTTTATCCTGTCTCACGTCCTACTGCACCAAATCAACTTCAAGCATTCATTATATATACACATTAGCCTACAAAAATTCGATAAAATCTTCCATATATCATGCAAGTACACGCGATCTAACCATTTTTGCACTATCTCAAGATTCGAACATTCAGCGCCCTATTTTTAAAAAAATTTATATTATCAGCCTAGACAGCATTAAATAAGAACAATTCGGATAATTTGTTTTGCCAGCTCTCTTGCATTCCGTCTTTTCTCTCTTGCATTCCGTCTTTTCTCTCTTACATTCCGT
>JANUFV010180306.1:0-12783 GCA_024757865.1 Epizoanthus scotinus | reverse complement strand
GCGAAGTTACATCTTGTAGCGAGTTGTCGCAAGCGTGTTGCATATTGATCCAAGGTTTGCCCTGTTGCTTGTTTTTCTTGTCTAAACATGTAGATATCGTATTCAATGTTCTGCTTCGGCGAAAAATACTCAGTTAGCTTTTCCATAGCTGTTTTGTAATCCTTGGCCTCACCAGTTTCTTGGAGAGTTTCAAATAGATCGTAGGTAGTTTCGCCCATATAATGCAAAAGCATGGCGCGTTTTCTTGTTGCATCAGTTATCGCCATCGCCGACAAGAAATTCTCAAATCTTTTCTTCCATCTTGCCCACCGCGTGGCCGTGGCTGTAGGATCGTTTTCCGGATCAAAAGGAGCAAAATATGGCAAGGATTCTGCCATATCCTATCTCTCGTCGCCAATATAATGTTTTACTGTTTCATCTTCGGATTTACAACTTCGATCGGCATGGATCTCGCTCGCTCTATTTCTGCCATGCGGTCCATGACGTCAATGTCGTCAATGTCACTATGACAACACTACATGTATGTTCAGTAGTCATTAATCTATCAACGAAGTGTAGTCACGTGCTTGCTGGTTAGCTGCCATGAAATATTTTTTTAAAACAACTTCGCCGTTTTGTGTATTGTTGCCATATCAACTAAATTACGTTTTTTCAATGCATTATAGCTATCGTATGAACAAAGATAGAAACTTGTTTTTGTGTATATACTGTGCTTGTTTTCATTGAAAAATAGAAACTGTTATCTTTCCCAACTTTAAGAATGAATTTTGAAAAATGTCAAAGCAATATACACGTCAAAACGCATGTTCACTAATATATAACAGTTACTAGAATGTTTTTATAAACATAAAAAACATCCCAAACGTTCTAGGGTTAATGTACGTCATCATTGAATTGTTTTAATCTGTGTTTTTATTATTTGTCGAAAAGCATCAGCAGAACTGTGGACAGATTAATATCACTTATTTATTTTGTTTGTTGGCTTGGGTCAGCAACGAAAAGAAGAAAAAAAAGTAGTAGTAATGAAAAAAAGAAAGCATACACAAAAACTGGTGTAATCGTGTTATGGAAATGGCATTGTCCTTATGGACACTTTGGTATCTTACCTAGTGAGCACCGCAGGTTTCTATAAGTCAGCATATTTAGCCACCTTAATTTATATTTGTCATTTCTAGGTCACTAGTTTACGAGAGAAACTGGGAGCATGCGAGAAGGATAACCTGCAACATGTTTCTGCAGCCAGCAACTGTCATTCAAGCGGATTAAGTTCTGACACAGACGAACCTCCAGATCGCAATTCCAAGCAAAAGCTAAACGCATTGAAAAAGACGTTTAAAAGAAGACTCAGTCGATCTTCAGGAGCTAAAGTAAATATTGGAGAAAACTTAGAAACTGGATCTGATCTTCATGTCAAAAGATCTTCATCTAGTGAACTTCATTATGGCATAGAAAATAGAGTTGATCAGTTGGAGCAGGAGGTCAGATTTCTGAGAAAGGAGCTCGGCAATCAGATTAAAGCTAATAGCGATGATCAAACGATGCAAAACATATTGGAACAAACATTAACCGAGAGTAGCCCAAGTGAAAGTTTGAAGGAAGGGATGTCTTACGAGGATAGAGGCGTTTCCACTGATCATTATCTGAAGTTTTCCCAAACTGAATACGCGAAAGAACTTGAACAAGAGACAAAAAAAGATTCAGCATTACAAGTAATGAAACAGAGATTGGAGGTAATGCTGGAGAAAATCATGAAACAACTGGAATCTAGAGACATCGATAGGAGAGGACTTTCCGAGACAATTCAACGTAAGGACAGTGAGTTGTTTGCCATAAAAGATACGTGCAGGGTCTTAGAACTTGAAGGAGATCGTTTAAAAAAGGAAAAATGTTCTCTTATAGCTGCTTTAGAACACGAACTTGATTTAAAAACAGAATATCTTGAGAAGCAAAAGCACTTAGAGTCACATCTAAGAAATGCGCTGAAGGCCAAGGCAGATACAGAACAGTACCTTACACATTCATGCTCGGGAAAATTATGGGATGGTGAATCAACTTCCAGAAAAAAAAAAGAAGCTTGTCATGATGTTCTTGAAGGAGTGTATGATGCAATTTCTCTCCAGTTTCAGGATGTTATGTCACATATTGATAGTGACGGCACAAATAGCGAAACAGGCGTTCACGATCTTAGCGAAGGGAACGCTAACTTGATAAATGAGATGCAATTAGCTATGACAGAACTGGTGAAAGAATCTTCCAGCCGTCAGAACCTGGAAACTCGCTGCAACAATCTAAAGCTTGCATTGAATTTAGGCAATAAAATGCAGCTGGTAAAAAGTACGTTTGGAAAACTAGAAGCTGAGAACGTTTTACTGGAAAATGAGGTAAAATCGAAACGGAAACAAATTGAAAAGGAAAGAAAGAGTATAATAAACAGCAGAGAACTAGAAAATACTCTTCATGAAAGCAAAGCACTCGTTACTAAACTTGAAAAGAAACTTGAACATATTATGGAGGAACTATCGGTCGCAGAAGAGAACAAGTCAAGAATGGAAGATGTCCAGGAGACGATGAAAGCTAAGCTAGAAGAGTATAGCAAGGCTTTACAGAAGGAAAAACTCGAAAAACAGGAAGAAGCAGTTCGCTTCGTGAAGTCAGTTGAAGAGAATGAGAAACGCGATAAAGAATTGAATGCAACCTTAACGAAGCTTCGCAATGATCTAAAGCTTGCAGAAGACGATACAAGTCATTTAAGAAGCAGTTTGGTTTTTATGACTTGTACTAACAAATCGCTTGAAGCAGAGGTAAGTTATTTGAGAGCAGAAGTGGATAAAGAAATCTCATCCAAATGTGAATACCGTGATCGCGAAGCTACCCTGCAGAGTTTACTAAATAGATATAAAGAGGAAAGCAATAGACTTCGAGGTGAGGTTGAAAAACTCTATGAGTGTTTAAAGAAGGCGGGAAATGAAGCATTGGAGTTGGAGAAAGTGATACTTACATTAACCGCTGAAAATGAAAGTCTCAAGGCAACAACGTATACGAATCCGACCAACTTACTAGATAGTGAAAAGTTGCAGCAGGCAATCAAGGAAGCGTCGGCTATGATCTCTCACTTGCAAGAAGAAACAAAGCGATCTGAAGAGGAGCTGATACGAAGACTCAAACAAGAACAGGAGCAAAGAGAAAAAGCTGAGACAGAAACTAGAAAGCTGAAAGAATTGTTCAAAAAGTCAGAGGAACAACAAATAATTTTGAGAGGGAAGCTACAAGGTGAACTTACGATAACAGAAGAAAAGCTAAATCAAGCAGTACAGAAGTCGTATGAAGACCAAGAAAGGATTGACGAGATCTCTGAAAAGCTAGTAAAATGTATTGAAGAGAAAGACAAGGCCAAAGACGAAGCAAAGAAGGCGGATTGTCAGAGGAAACAAAGCATAAACGAGCAGGAAGAAACCAAAGGAAGAATGCAAGATTTTATAACTGAGTTAAGTAGCACAAAAATGCAAAATGATGAAAGTATTCGAGCAAGACTGCAACATTTTGAAACTGAAAAAGAGGCATTGATACAACAACTGCAAAACTCGGCAGAAACTAGAAGAAAAATCGAAGAGCAAGCCACAGTAGATATTGACAGGTTAAGAGGGAAAGTTCAGGATTTAGCAGAAGCCTTGAAGGTTACCGAAGAAAAAAAAGCAAGGCTTGAAGAAGTTAATAAGAAGAGTGAAGAAGATGCTCGGAAACTATCAGAGCAGGTATCAGAAGAAGTGGAGAATGTTCGTGATGAATGTAGAGAAATAGAAGGAGAACTAAGAAAGACAATCGAACGACTTCAAGGGGAACTTAAAGCGGCTGAAGAACAAATTGCGGAGGAACATGAAAGCTATGGGTTGGTTGTAAAAGAGCTTAAACAAGTTACAAATGAGTACGAACGTTGTATGTTAGCTTCTGAAGAGCTTAAACAACTAGAAGCAATTAATATTAGCTTGAGAGGGTCCATAGCAAATTTAAATGATGAACTAAAACGAGCTGATGAAGAAATAGTCAATTCTGAAGAAGACGGGATCACGTTGAGAGCTCAACTGGAGATAGTCACTGTTGACAATCAAAAGACACTTGAAAGAAACTCACAATTACAGAAACTGTTGGATGAGACAGATACTTCAAGAAAGGAATTAGAAGAAGAGTTGACGAGTGTTAAAGTTATTATCCATGAACACCAAACAAGATGCAAAGAAATGATTGATAAAGAAGCATCTAAAAACCGCAGTTGCTCTTGTCTCAATAGCTGTACAGAACCTGTAGTGTATGCTCTCCAAATGATGGGAAAATCGAGTAATCAATGAAAAACTTTGTTCTGGATACCAAATATTTTGTTCATTTAGATTTACAAGAGAAACAGGGAAACACATGTGTATATTCAGAAGTTACTACAAATTTAGACTTGTATTTCTACAATGCTTCTTGCATTGAACTGTTTTTGAGTATGTGAACATTTATATACAAACTCAATTGTTAATGATTTTTTGCAAAGTATATCTCAAACGTCTATTGCTTGAAAGTATGTTGTGTGTACGCTATCGTTAAGTTCTGCTTTCTCCAATATTTAACGTTATTATTAAACATTATTTTTATTGACCATTTGATGATAGACATGTCTAAATTCGTGTATGAAAAAAATCATAATTGTGAATGGGTATTGTTCTTCTTGGCGTTTTGTATGAAGATACGCGATAATGTTTTGAACATAATTTCACTTATAACGAAATACCGAAAGTACTATAACTCGGCTTGCAAACATATGTCGCCTGCTAGCCTCCTCTTAGTATCCTAATTCACTCAATTTTGGCGATATTCAAATTCCGTATTTTTTTGCAATGACAAAAATATAGCAAAATTTTGATTCCGTGTTAACAAAGTGTCGCAAAAATTTGTTGGCAAGAAAGTTAGATGTCAATAGATTTATGTTTTATTTTCTTAAATTTATTTTTTTCCCTTTATACAGCTAAATTATAATATTCTCACTCAGATATTCTTCATTTTCACCTTCATCACTATTTTCATCTTTAAACACAGAGCGATCCTATATACCAAGGCTGAGATTCTCAACCTGTTAATCACAAGCAAACAATGAAAATCGATCACGCGTGAGTTTGCACATGAGACCATGCTCGCCGCCATTTTGTTTCTGTTGTCTCTGCTAGCTGCTGTGATAAAGTAGACAAAAAGGGGGGCGAAGCTATGTCTTTTATAGTATCGCTCCTTGTTTAAGTTGATGCAAGACCAGAAGAGTGTATAAGGGCCCCCTACCACCCTGATGATTGAAGTGACAGCTAACGTAATGGGGGTGTTTGCTGACCAGTAATTGTTGGGGAGAAGTTAGAGGATGACTGCAGGCTTAGGGGGGCAGAACTTAAGGGGTGACATCATAGGTGTTTGACAGGGGATAGGGTAGCATTTGAATGGCTGATTTCTTTCCAGGTGGATGTGCATATTTTCAAGGATATGCTGGACAAGTGACAGGTGTTATGTAAACTGTCTGCGGCATCCGAAAGGCTGATTTCTTCCCAGGTGGGTGTGCATAGTTCCAAGGATACGTCGCACAAGTGACAGGTGTTATGTACATGTGAGACATCACACATTCTATTTATAATGGTATTCCCTTTTTGGGTAAACTGTCCGTGGCATCCGAAAGGCTGATTTCTTCCCAGGTGGGTGTGCATAGTTCCCAGGATACGTCGCACAAGTGACAGGTGTTATGTACATGTCACATCACACATTCTATTTATAATGGTACATGTATTCCCTTTTGGGGTAAACTGTCCGTGGCATCCGAAAGGCTGATTTCTTCCCAGGTGGGTGTGCATAGTTCCAAGGATACGTCGCACAAGTGACAGGTGTTATGTACATGTGAGACATCACACATTCTATTTATAATGGTATTCCCTTTTTGGGTAAACTGTCCGTGGCATCCGAAAGGCTGATTTCTTCCCAGGTGGGTGTGCATAGTTCCAAGGATATGTCGCACAAGTGACAGGTGTTATGTATGTGTGCTTCTTTATCACAGTCCGGCCAACTTTACAGTGCATAAACTGAGTTCCAGGAACCTATTAACAATTGAAAGTAAAATATAAATAATGTCTCAATGCACTTTACAATATAATGTGCATGGTGCTGATGGCTGCTGCAGTAACAGAGTGTAGATGCATGCCACAACACTGGGATAATTATACCAATAAGTCCCCTGATAGAGTGTCAAGAGACTAGACCAACAGCTTAATATCCTCGTCCATGGATGGTGCAGTGAAAGAAAGTCACACAAATTCAACCCTCGGAAAAGCAGGGAATTAAACCCAGTACCTTTTGGTTGGTAGGCAGAGAACTTACAAAGATCAGTTTGTATAAAACATACTACAGTATGCCCTAGAATTACATTTAGAGAAATTAACAAAATCACGACTAGTAATCATGCTCTACATCATGTGTACAGCATGGCTTGTATAACACTGTAAAGTTTAAGAAAATCAGGAGTGATGTTGTTCTTACCTTAAATAAATGCTTTTTTGTTTCCTCATTTTGTATGTATTTGGCAAACTTGGGATAACTTTACTGAACATAGCTTTAGCCAGGGTGCTGAAGCAATGGTGGATGGTACACTATTCTCAATGTCCTAAAAAGTTGGCTTTTAGGGCGACAACTGGTCCCAGGTTGATAGGTTTTTACCCAAATTATTGCAACCAAAAAAACAAAACAGGACGAGAAAGTTATATTGCACAAAAACAAAGTGCTCTATTTGGATTTATATAAATCAAAATTGGATAGGCAGACCCTATAAAGAGTGACAGGATGTTCTACACTTATAAAACGTAGATAGTTCTATTATCAAGATGCATTTGATGTCTATAAACGTATGAACTAAGTTGAAAAAGTTCTTATAAAAATCGAATATTTATTAATTGATTCGAATGCCTAACGTTCACAATTGCAGAACAAAAAGACTAAATGATGGTGTCAAATCTTCAATAATAAAAAAGGTTTATAGCAGGGTTTATAGAGTGATTTATTGTTCTCCAATGTTGTGTTCAATATCATTAGTTGTCAAGTGTTCGTATTCTGTGTTAGTATGTACAGGTCTGTTTACCTTCCCATCGTCTCTCGAGTGTCTTGGCAACGACTTGTTCGACGGCTCTTCTACTGCCGACAGTTCTTTTTCTCGCTCCTCCGCGCGGTTGTAACGTTTACAAAGTTCTGTGCCCTCCGTCATCCCTTTTTTGTCCTTAATCTTGAAGTTTACATGTTTAAATTTCGTGAGATTTCTGTTTCTTTGTTACCTTGCTTAGCTTCGGCGCTCTCTCTACTTTGAGACCGCGATGCGAAGTTTAGCGGTTAATAGAGCAGTACCAGTCTCCAAAACCGATACCTTCACGGACAAAATGGCGGGAAGTTTGAGAGTTGTGTTGTCGAACGGGAAACAGTCGAGTAGGCAGCTATAAACATGTAAAAACATCGCCATTTAGTTGATTAGATATTCCTTATGGATACATTTGTACTCTTGGAACAGCTGAAAGTGGCTATTCAGCGAGATTTGGAGGGTAAAACTAATTTTATAAGTTTATTCATGGCAGTGAATCTGTATAGTTTTTAGTTTATATTCAGTACCCGTCAGTATGAGTAAGTACTTGTCTGTTGTCCAACATCTCGATTATAGTGTTACAGATAAAGCAAAGTAAAACCATCGATGATAATAAACGCTTAACTGAGTGCATTGGACAAATGAAACTGAATAATAGCCGGCTCAAGAATGAATGTGCAAGGTAAGTGTATATTTAAAATACAATTATTTCTAATATATATAATATGTAAATGACTAAATCTAAATACGGCCAAGTATGAAATTCAAATAGCAGTGCTTCTACTCTAGGTAGGGATGATTATGGTCTCTAAGATAATAATGTATATACTAATATTGTATACTGCCATTTTATTCTTTAGATATCATTTTTTGACCTTAAAATTACAATTGATCAATTAATAAATTGAACTTTCAACTTTGCTGACTAAATTCTACTGCCTTGTGCTCAGACTGCAGATTGAAAGTGTAACTATATCAGTCATCAGTGCAGTACATGACACATAACCAGACTGTTGTTCTTACATGTACAGCTTGAATAAAAAGATGAATGAACTTCAGAATGTGCTTGGAATCAAGAATGAACAACTTAACACTTGCACAAGGTTAGTTCCACTGATAAGAAGTGCAGGTTAGAAATTTATATAAAATTATAAAATAGTACATGATATGACCCTCATGGGGAGGTGTTCTTCTATACATCAATAGCCTGGTCATAGATGTAATTACTTTGGAAATGCCAGAAATGGAAAGAGCAAGATTGTGAAAATTGCTAAGTAAAGTTGTAAGCTACACTGCATGGTGAAGTTTTTAAGAACAGAAATGTTTACAGATAATGTATGGTGAATTTGACCCCAATGGTGTTCAAGTCTGCCGTTGAAGTCAAATTCAGCATACATCTTCTTTAAAAAAGAATGTTTTTTAAGATAAAATTCCTAAATTTTCATTGCTTTAATACCAACTTTTACTTGATCTTTCTATTTTTGGCATTTTCCAATTTCTAATATCAAGTAAACTTTTGACTGCCATTTTTCACATGGTATTAAGGGCTGGTTTATTGATAGCACAGTTCATATAATATATAGTCACCAAGTAAGTGTGATTTGTTTAATACGTGTAGTTCTTGAGTGAATGATGACGAGTAGACTTTTGAAAACAGTTCATTGACAGAGAATGGACATAATATAAATGGCTGGAACTCTTGTTTGGAAATAAACAGTATATTATATACATAGTTTACATGTATATATGTGTATTGTACACATCGTATGACTTCGGTCTGAATATTTTCCCTGTGATTTAACATAACATATAGTCATGTAACTATTTAAAATTAATAGAAAAGTGGAAAAGCTGCAGAGAAAGGAGTTATGGTGGCAGAAATACCTTGATGCTACTGAGTATCGCATTGGAGGTAAGCACAAACATTTGTGATAGCACGGGCAAACATGAGCAAGGGAAACTGGCTGTCCTGGAGAAGACTGCAGGGAATTTAATCATAGCCATTATGACATTATGGGCTAATTATACTTGTTTTAAGGAGTTTGGGTGGGCTTATAAATGGAGGGGGCAGGAGGGCTTAAGTATAAGTGGTATAAAAACCTCGTTTCAGAATGAACCAATACTATCTGACAAATAAATAAAAACTAATATGTATACCATGACATATAATCACTGTGAAAATGTATTTTACAGTAAATTACAATATTTGATCTGGTCAATCATATTAAAGACTAGTTACATACATGTATGTATAATTCAGTAGATGTTATTTCTCTTACCTCAGTTATTTAAAGAGTGATTGAAAGAGATAAATCCTTATCCAGCAGGTTACAAGTATTTTACTGAAAAGTACTTCTAAAGATTATTGTATTTACAGTACTGGACTTTAGGATTTATTTACTCTTTAAACATCCAGAACCTGGTTGACACTGTTTTGCTAATGCATGCACTGTCTAGTATATGATTTTTACATACAGTCATGTGCCTTTAAACTTTTGCTTCTCACTAAACAGTTATAGTGTATGCTAAGAATTACACGTCCAGTAGGTACATAGTTATGTGTATGTGTATGCATGTATACTGAACTACGTGTAGATACTACAGTAGCTACTTGTCAAGTCTTGAGTTGAAAGAGCACTAACTGTGTAAATTATCATTGCTGAATCAATTAATTTATATGTGTGTGATAATTTGTACAGTGGTGAAAAAGCTTGGAGCTTTCCCAGACAGCATTAACATATGGTTAGAGAAGGACATAAATGAAATAATGTGAGTAAAATATAAATTGTTAAAATAGAAAGAGGCTGTAAATGGATGAGATGTATGTGGTGTGTTACATGTATCTAATGATGTATACCTCTTAAATTAGTCGTGTGCAAGGTCTGTTCGGTCGGTCAGTATTAATAAGTTATGAATTGAGTTTTTTCTCCTTTTTTATGAACCATGCACATGTATAGCAGCTGTGGGGACACTGAACATATAAACAAGGCTAATATAAACTTTGATCATGTAGATCAACTGATAACCTGTATTGCTGGCAGTCTTGTTTGGGAGGTGAAATTGTCACATGGTATGTTTGTGTTTCTCAAAATTAGTTTTAAAATATAATTTATATATATTTTTTAGAATGATAAATGACATATTAAATTTTTAAATAAAATAATTTAATAATGAAAATATCTTGTAAACAAGATACTAACCTTGTGTTCGTTTACTCTGAAGAGCTTGCAGGGAGAAGAGAGCAGGTAGTTCACAGGAAAGTGTAGATGGTAAAAAGGTATCTTATAGTAAGAAACTCACAACTTCCAAATCTAACAAGAGAACCAGGTACATAGACGTGTCCCCTCCAGATCACCACACTGGAGTAACTGGAAAAGAAAAGGAATCTTCGGCTGTATCAACGTCAAGGACTTTGATTCAGAAGCCTGACATTGTAAATGAGAAAAACAGACACAATAACATTGAGAATGTTCAGCACAACAGCGGCAAGTTAGACATCACACTGACACATGAAGCACCTAAAGAAAGAAAAGTCAGAACTGGAGAAATTGTTAAGGCTCAGGAGAAAATACCCATACTAGACACAGTTGTACCTGATGCTGATAACAATGATAATGACACAACTGTCAACTATCTGATTGGACCACCATCCATGGCAAGTACACCAATACTCAATTCTGAACAATCTCAAAATCATCAATTCTTTGCTGCAGAAACACAGTTTGACGAAATTGAAGCAGTGGGCCCAGAAACCCTGACTGTACCTGGGTTTTTAGTTCATTCTAATGGTGATACTCAACTACCAGTTATCCTGTCACAAAGTCTTCCTCAATCACCAATCACTCCAAACCACAAGCGATCAGTACGTTGTAATTCAAGTGTAATTGCTTGTAATGATTCTGTGTCAGTGTTACCCCAACAGAAGTACATTGAAGACCAGACTAAAAGTGCTACAAGAAAAATCAGTTTGACAAGGAGAGGCAAAGATATTGGGTCCGTGGACATAACTACTCACATTGATAACAGAGTTAAAGAACCACAATTATCAAAATATCCATTACAAGCTCAGATTCCACAGAAACCAACTATCATCCACCCAGCAAAAGAGTATGATAGATTTGAGAGCATGTGTCCCTCAAGAGCTGAATGTCACAACAGCAGACCAGTTACATGTTGCCAAACACCAGATGCCTCTAGTACAGCAGGCAATGAATGTACTATTCTCAAGTACCCATCAAGAGGTGATGCATTTGGCACTAACTCTGTGAACAGCCATGTAAGCACACATGTAGAACAGGATGGTAAAGGAAAGCTTAAGCTGGTAAATGAACCAGGGAACAGAAGAAATTTAACAGGTGGAACAAGACCATCAACATTGTTGAGACAATCCACACTGAATTTGAAAACATTACAAGGAAACAAATTGAGTTCCAGTCAGTGCAAAAGGAAAAGTCACAGTTCAGATGATTCAAGACAGCAAATCCTGATTATAGACTCCCCTAAGCTGGAGAAACCATTGTTCAAGGTCCCAGCTCCTCTATCAGGACTGTTGCAATCGCCAGAACTCGTTAACCTAGACGAGTCTCCCGGTAGTACCAGGGGGGTCAACTCATCTACTAGCCTAATTGCTGGTAATGAGACAGCAGATATGGACGGTAGCTGTGTGGATATGTTTGGAGGCCTGGAGACTAGTTGTGCAGGTTAGAATGACTGTTTGAGGTAGATCTGTCCACAGGTCGCCCAAGCTATCTAATCAGTAAATATATTCAGCATAATCATTATATCGAGAGTTGTATTGAAGAGACTTTGTATGGGAAAATGTATGGCATCAAATTTAAAAGACTTTATATGACACATCACTATTTTGCATGAATACTCATCAAAATGCAATTAATAGACACTGTCGTTGGAACTTCAATTTAGAAAATATCTAAACATGTATTGTACACTATTGTGTCATGTACTATTAATAATGTAATTATATAAATGAATAGTTACTTTATATATTATTGCCTTTTGAACCTACATGTATAGGATTTAAATGTATTTCACCATGTAAAATCCTTCACTTTTCTTTGCAGATGAGTTAAACAATAAAGGAGATGAACAAAATGAAGATAATGATGTAACGTGTGATGAGGAAGTGAAAAGTGAAGTGGTGGACATATCTAGAGACAGAAAATCAAGCAATCGGGAGCCAACTCAAGCATTGACATCAAAACCAGTAATCCCACCCCACCCTACGGACAACTTGGATGATGTATGTTATCTTAAATAGTTTGTAACCCCACCCCACCCTAGAGACAACTTAGATGACGTATGTTATCTTATATAGTTTGTAACCCCACTCCACCCTAGTGAGACAATTTGGATGATGTATCTTATCCTAAGTAGTTTGTAACCCCACCCTACAGACAACTTAGATGATGTATGTTATCTTATATAGTTTGTAACCCCACTCCACCCTAGTGAGACAATTTGGATGATGTATGTTATCCTAAGTAGTTTGTAACCCCACCCCACCCTACAGACAACTTAGATGATGTATGTTATCTTATATAGTTTGTAAGTTACCCCACCCCACCCTACAGACAACTTAGATGATGTATGTTATCTTATATAGTTTGTAACCCCACTCCACCCTAGTGAGACAA
>JANUFV010180195.1:0-12783 GCA_024757865.1 Epizoanthus scotinus | reverse complement strand
CTCTCTCTCTCTCTCTCTCTCTCTCTCTCTCTCTCTCTCTCTCTCTCTCTCTCTCTCTCTCTCTCTCTCTTTCTCTACAAATTATCATATTTTCGTCTTTTGGGCTCGTGAACTTTTTTTTTACAAATTATTTTACCCCTCCACCCCTCCCACGATATAAAATGGTCTGCTTCAAAAATAAAGGGGTGCATCCAACATCAAAATTTGATTGTTGCACAAATGAGGTGACGTTTATAATAATAATAGTAATATTTATCAACTTCTATTGCGCATGTATCAATAGTTCATTTTCAGCTGCGAATTACAATTTTAAGTAAATACAACTACTTGAAAATGTATATGGGCATATAATTATAATTATAAGTTCTTTTGAGCTGCTTTTCTGAAATGAGACGCATGGCAAGTATTATTGACATATTATTTATTATTTTACAATAAATGTAACTGAAAATGATCAATACTTTGCTGTTGAATTACGGTGTAAAAAAAGCACGAACATCTCAAATGCAAGGGATGGGACAGTCACAGCTACAAACAAACGAAGTTAAAAACGGAATTGAACAAAGGAATGCGTGAATGGCGAATAAATAAACTTTATACTAATACCAGGTGTCTGGGTAAATTTCGCCTGAAACTCATTGAGCAGTTATTTGAGGTAAACTATGACATTTTCTACGGCCAAAGTACACAACTTTATCATGTTGAAATTGCCAATAAACGCGCGAGTCTGTTTGAACAGCTCTTTTTTTTGCCAGTGGAGGAGGGCTTTTGCAAATTTGGTTAAGATCAATGTAAACGAACGAAGTTAAAACAGCGACCTCGACGATAAATACAGCGGCAAATGTATAGAGCTTGGTGGTGAAGTTGGACTAATATATCACATACAAAAGTACAAAAGGTAAATTGCTTTAATTTAGTTCTTCGTTGTGTTTCATGATGCTATTGACATCTTTATGACTCGAGGCTGAGGGCATTGTAAAAAACACTGAAGTGTTTATTTCAATTCAAAACGAATTTTCAAAAATTCTCCATACATTGGAGGATGCGACCCTTCGAGCGTAAAATCGTTCTCTCGCCGCCACATTTTCTATAACGTCTGGTGATTGAGTGAATGGAAACTGACCGCAATGAGAGTTAGACGAGGGCACGTGCGCGAGATCAAACGAGGATGAGAGTGGGTGAGGGACGAGGGCACGCGCACGAGATCAAACGAGGATGAGAGTGGGTGAGAGTTAGCAAGACTTGCAAAACAGTACAAAAACTCTCATCGATTATCATACTGATTTTATCCTGCTGGTTAATAAGACACTTTTTGGCTTCCAATTTACAGTGTTTCTCACCATATTGTTTTAAAACAAATACATTCCAATTTCCGTGCGTTTGTTCACTAATAGAGTAATAGAAGTTCAAATGACGTCAAACATGGCGAGAGGCGTAGGCGAGTATGTCACTGAGGTTCTTGCCGTGTTTTGACGTCATTTGAAAATCTATTTGTGAACAGACGCACGGAAATTGGAATCTGTTTGTTTTATACAATAATCGAACCAAGTAATATAGAAACAAGCTTTTAAGCGGAGATGGTTTTGAAGAAAACCAAACTAGAGAAACAGTGGCGTGACGCCGTGTCGTCATTTGGTGTCTGTTCAAAAATAGATTTTAGACCAATCACAGCGCGCGTTCAGTATATCTTGTTTCTTGTATAAAATATACTACAACCGAGAGATGTTTTTACCCGCAGAGGATACAACGAACGGTCAGCTTAGTTATTTAACCGTATTTTAATAAGGTAAAATAAGGTAAAACATAGTATACTGGGTTCTCCTTTAGGACCCCCGCACACGGCGAGAAAACAGCGAGACTTTTTGTGCAGCAAGTTCCTCTCGTGTGCGGCAAAGTTTTCGTGAGAAACTTGTTTCGCGACGCTGTGAGAAAAATATCTGGCATTTTTGATATTTTTTGTCTGCCGACGGAAATGCTTAATTCCTAGCTCATGTTGTTCTATAGTCAGCTCTCTTACAGTGACGCGGCCTTCTCCACAAAACTGATCAGAAGCCAATTCAGCTTTCCACCATTTCCGTTTTTGTTCAACTTCGAAATACGTGAGCAAGCCACGCGATTTGATTGGCTCATTGTAAAATAGAGCTAAGCGAGGCGAAGTTCCCACAACAATTTCACCGCACACGAGAGGAAACAGCTTAGGAAAAGGTCTCGCGAGCCAGTTAGGGCTTAGCGGTTTCCTCTTGTGTGTGGCGCCGGGCTATAGGCAAAGATATACCGCTAACCACTGAAGGTTTGTCTGCGGCTAGACCAACTGTAGATAATTATAACTGTATATTAATATAATGCCAGGGATGTGTCGCGTTGGCAACATCTTTCACACTGCGGTACAACACTTATTTATGTCACTGATTTTCAGTTGATGCTGGATTTGAACTCATGGGAATTTGTCTACCAAAATTACGTCGCTGCGACAGGCTATTCATGAAAAGTGATAGTGCACATGAAGACATTTTCTGTCGCGGGGACCGGTCGTGTTGCTGCGACGTGTCGCCTCATATGGGCCGACTAGTTTGCAGGCTACCACATGCACAGTCTTCCAGACTGTCGCCATCTGAATCTTAGATATCGCTATATCTGCTGTCTTAAACTTGATTATGTCGCCATTTCAATGCACCGTTTATACCTGTCAGTGATACTGACTCGAATTTTGAATTCTACTTGTACCCAGAGTATTTTGAGCACTTGTGTGTTACTTGTGTAAACAAACAAAAAGTGAAGTTTGCTGAAAATTATAAGAATTTCACACGGTGAGTTGACTGTTTCCAGCTTGTAAATGCCATTGAAAATTGCAGCATGTAATCCGAATAACAACAAATAAAGTTCATTTTTTTATTTGCTTTTTGTTATTCAGTATTTTGCCAGTTTTACATAGATATTTTTTAGTATGCAAATAACACGAAGAGTTTATTGTCGTAGATGACTTTTAAAAATAATCGGCTATACTGGTGAGTAAGTGCAAGTTTCAAATTGTTCAATTGAAATCCGCCAATAAATAAGCAGAACAATGACCCATAAAAGAGTAATGAAAATCCAGACGGAGAATTAGGTATTAAAAAGTGGAAGTTGTTTGAAGATCGTTTAGAGATTATAGATTGTTGAAAAGATAAAGGAATTCATTTTCATTTTTGGACATTTTACACTTATCTAACGTGTTACGCAAACAACAGCATAATGACGCACAGGATGAAAATGCTGTTTTGTCTGCAAAAAACGAATTAGAATTGATATGAAATTTAGTCATTGGGGTCATTATAATGTATTAGTTTATTGGTGGTATTAGAGAAGTTTCTGTACTGAATTAAAGAAGTATTTTCCGTCAAGCAAATAAGCGATTTTTTACCAGTACTTATCGAAGTGTCGGTAATCCGTATGGAAAAGGTTCGACTGTATTTGTAGACGTTATTTTTATTTTTAATTGTATATAATTTGCTAAGTGGCTAGGCTTGAGCAGGTGCTAAAAAGTGGCTCATATTTATATAGAGACGTTATCTAGACAAAGAGTTTTCGCATTAAGTCAGGAAGCGCATTTATGAGTTGTCAACATGTTACCATTGGCATTGTTATATTGCCCAAAGTGTTGGATTTAGGAGATTAAAGCTTGATTATTTACTATTACACCCACAAGAGCAATTAAGCTACCAATAGAGGCAATTCAAATATTTTAAAAACTAATAAATTCACAGCTATTACCAATTTTAAGGTTTTGATTTCATTATACGCGAGAGAAAATACTAAAGTTGTTATTTGAATTTTGGATTGACAGCTTCTAAATTTGATTGTGAAAAAAGGGAGAGAAATTGATGCGACGAAAATATGCTAATTATAAAGAACTACAAATCCGTATCTTAACTAATTTTCTTCAATATACTGATACAAATGAATTAAACATAATATTAATACGTTTGATGGTTTACAATATAGCCTTGATTACGAGAGAATTCTATTGAAAACAATTCTAGTCTTTGTAAATAAAATGACGTCGCTTTGACAAGTAGTAAAGTACCGAAAACCACGACGGAATATTGTTATGCAAATATCTGCTCCATATATATATGAATAGAACACAAGCTTCCTGCACTAAAAATACAAACTGGAATAGTTATAATGTGTTAAAACTCTGTTCATTATTGATCAGTTTAAAGTCATTGTATTTGGTACTAAAGAAGCTTCTTGGAAACCGAAGAAATGGCATCAGTTTTCTGAAAGCCGCATTCAAGGAATCACTGACACGATCTCTGTAAAGAATCCGAAGCTATCGAAGATTTTGCGTGGGTAATTGGAAGACATGTTTTCAATATATAACTACAGCTGAAAAACGACAACGGTTTTCCTTTATCCGGATTCCGGGCAATAATCTCGACATTGCCCGCACAGCGGTACAGTTAGAATAATCTTATGCGTTTAAAAATCAAGGACATCAAGCATACTTGTCAAATACTTGGATGTGTTCAAAATCCATCATTCCCGCCAGGATAATATTGTGACACCTCAGTTGTATTCATTGCGACATTGTAACTCTGCCATTGTTCTGACAATCAAGTCACGCTGAGCAAATTGAAAACGAATTCAAAGTGATAGCGAACTTGCCCTTAAAGTTTCAGTTTTAGTTTTTAGTGGAAAATGAAGTTTGAAGGACCAGAAGTTTGCTCCAATGCATCAGTGCCTGCCCAGCTATCGTTCTCATCTGCAACGATCTCTTTCGTTCTTGCACTCATCACCAGCTCAGGAAATTTCCTAATTTGCTTGGTTGTAGCAAAGGATCCCAACAAGAACTTAAAAACGCCATTCAATCTATTTATTGTGAACATTGCGATCGCTGATCTCCTTGTTGGTTCAATCGTGCTTCCCCTCTCGATGGCATTCCATGTTTGCGAAGGTCTAGGGATGTTTTACCCTGAACTCATAAAGGCTCTTCACATGGCGGTTTTCATCACGTGTACAGCTTCAGTTTTGGGAATTTGTTCGCTGTCATTCGATCGCTATCTCGCGATAACGTCGCCGCTAAAATACCGCACACGACTCACCTCTTCACATGTGAAGAAAACAACGGCATTCATATGGACAGTGGCTGTCATTATGTCATTACTGTATATTAGAGTCAACTTTATACTATATACCTTTGTGTATGTCAACGTGGTCATTCTTTTTACTGTGGTACTACTTGTAATTGTCCAGTTCCGAGTTTCCCGCGCTTTGAGACAACCTGGAGCATCTGGCGCGAACAACTTCGACTTCGGAAGTCGCGCCAATAAAACTACATCAGAACGCAATGCCCGCGTGACCAAAGCCTTTGTGGTTCTCCTTCTGGTATTCCTCGGCAGTAACTTCCCTTCTTTAATTATTATCTACACCATGAACTTTTGTAAAAGTTGCAAGTGTCTGACGATACAAGTGCTCAGAGATTTCGGCTTCTTGTCTTTAATGATCGGCAGCGCCATCAACCCGTTGTACTATGGACTTCGTCTTCCACATTTTAAAAGTGCTTTGAAGAAACTCTTAGCTGGTTGGCGGCGACAATCAAGAGTGAATGGAGGATTTTATGATTCAACTTTGAGTGGCGACACTCACGCGAATGTGGCAGTCGGTTTTCGCAGTCGAGAGCAAGGTATGGACTCTAAAAACTGACTGGTTAAAACAACCAATTTCAATGGTTGCAACCAATATATTTTGGTCATAACAACCAATATTGTTTTGGTTCAAAAAGCAACCAAAATTATTATGTTAAAATTACCAAATAGTCCATGTAATATTAGTGATATCTGAAATTACCGAATGCATATGGTGCCAAATGGACCTCATTTTAATAACAAGGTAAGAATTGTGCAGAATTGCAAACCAAACTCAAATGCAAACCCTTCCCGCCCTGTCGGAGATTATTAACATATCTTCCCCAAAACTCCTTCCCTCGGTATTGAGCTTGACTTGCTTGTGTAGGTTCAACCAGCTACCAAAGTGTGAAACACATAGTTCAGCTGAACTGGGTTTATAATACACCTGAGACACTGAAACCCTGATGATATTGTATTAACCTTGGTTCAAGTTACTGCTAACATTTGAATTGGTTTGTAATAAATTTATGGTGCCTTTAACTTAGAATACAATTAATAAACGCCAACAATTATATTTACTAGTCTACTATAATACACTGATATTAGAAAGTTACCAACTACACAAATGATCGAGGTGCATAAAAACCAAGGCAGATACCCGAGATACGTATAATTGACAAGTTTTAGAAGTTGTCTTGCATTCATAATTTCGAAAATTAAAGAACAACAAGAAAAAAATGAGCTTGAGTTAAAGAAATCACCCCACAAAGTCAAATGTAATCGTTTGTATCTGCTGCAAGCAACGTGTATGACAAAAATACGAGATATACAATAAAAGCCAAGGTTAAACAGGCGATTATAGATTATACAAGTTCGAGAGAGACAACTGAAAATACTTTATAAAATTATGGTATGTTGAGTGACCTATGCCATATGTATAGAGACAAACAATGATTATTGGTTAAAATATCCAAAGTTAAACAGGTAACTTTTGAACCAAAATAAATTGGTTAAACAACCAGTATAGAATTGGTTCTCTCAGACTCACTTGGTAACCAATTATTTTTGGTTGTTTTAACCAGTCAGTTTTTAGAGTGTTGGATTGACTTCTGGCCTCTGGCTGCTATGTATTTTATAATAAAACTATCTATTTTATTTTTTTCGCCTGCAGATTCTCAGACAGTTCCAATGCCGGGTCAAAGTCCATGCAGCAAAGCAATGAAGCTGAAGACTGGCCTCATCTCGCTGCCCATCCCTGCTTTTCACAGGTTTACAAGTGAGCTGCACAACGAGAACCTAGGTGTGGTTTTGACGCGCATTGTAAATATCCCGTATATTTAGGTACTGTTTCAGCGTTTAAAAACCTTTATAAATAACTGAACTAAACTGTAACTTTATATAGTAGGAAACTAAGATAAATTAATAAATCGGTTTAACAGCTGGAACGGAAAACAAACACAGTCAACTGGTATGCCGTTACTATTGCAATAGAGCCTGCAGGTATAGGGACAAGTGCCCGGTATAGGGCCAACTGCCCGGTATAGGGACATCCGCCTGTATAGGGACAAGTGCCCGGTATAGGGCCAACTGCCCGGTATAGGGACATCCGCCTGTATAGGGACAACTGCCCGGTATAGGGCCAAGCACCCGTATAGGGACAACTGCCCGGTATAGGGCCAAGCACCCGTATAGTGACAAGTGCTGGTATAGGGACAACTGCCGGTATAGGGACAAGTGCCCGTATAGGACCAAGTGTCGCTATAAGGCCAACTGCCCGTATAGGACCAACTGCCCGTATAGGGCCAAGTGCCGGCATAGGGACAAGTGCCCGTATAGAGACAACTGCTCGTATAGGGACAACTGCCGTATAAAGATAGGGACAACTGTTGCTATAGGACCAACTGCCGGTATAGGGACAAGTTCCCGTTTCGGGATAAGTGCCCGTATATAGAGACAACTGCCAAGTGAGTGGAACGTCACATACATTTAGGTAGCAAATTGTTTTTATGAGGAGCGGAAAACGACCGCCTCTTTGAAGTCACTGGCGCCGGTTTTGAATCCTTCCTTGCAAAGTCAAATTCCTGATAACCTGAAACAGTTGCATGGTTGCACTTAACTTTCAAATAACCAACATTTTAATTATCACGATGTTTCCATAAATAGCATACATTTGCACCTAGTGTCTTACGAGTCGACTTGTAGCAAGTTTATTGCCTTACTTGACCCTCAAACTTATGAGTGACGAGTGGCTCTGTTCGTCAAATATTCCTGGAATTCTGGAAACATAAAGGCTTTCACAGCACCGAACTGAATGAGTTCACCCACAGGGAGCCCAGGTCAGGGGCATGGGAGGTCCGTCCGTTCGGTAGGCGAAACAATGACGTAGAAATAAAAAAAGGTTTCCCGCGTATGCTCGCTGCCGCACGAGCGACTGCCCCCAGGGTTCCGGGGACGGGAAATAATGTTAGTCGCCGTATTGCTAAATGCCAAATATGGCATGAACGGCAACAGAAGGGTTTACGGTAGGAGCTCAGATTTGTACGTAAGGGAAGCCGCAGATATCGAGTTTTCCCACGAGAAACGTCAGACCGGCGTTTCTTTCAGGACCTCCCCCACCCCACCCCCCTTAGCAACGTCATATCCATTTATCGATACTTTATCATAGAAAATAATAAACAATTCATTACATTATAACCTGTCTTGTTCGTCGTTTGCTTTGTCGTACAATAAGCCGACAGACTGAGGTTTACATAATGGTTTCTAGATCATATCAGTCGGCGAAGCGAGATCATACGAGAAAATCACTGAATAACAAGAAAACATTGAATTGTCAACAAACTATCGAACTTGTCCACGTATTTTCACAGAGAAACGTCACGACTAAGAACTCCCCCTCCCCCCACCCCCAAGTGTCGGTCTCACGTTTCTCGTGGGCAAACTTCCCAAAACAGAAACATGGTCACAGAAAGATGACACACTCGTTTCCAGGTCCTCGACTAACAATAATCACTCGTTAAGAAATTGCAAACTTGATGTACAACATGACAGTACGACTATAACTATTCGGGTTTCTTCTTTGTATTATTTGTAGGTGCGTGTCAGTGCGCTTTTAAAACATATAAATAAACTTTTAAAAAAATATTTTTTATAAAACATATTCAATCGGGGGCCTTTTTAAAAAAATATTATTGGCGGAGACAACGAAGTAGGTAAACCCAATTATTGCGGTATTTCTATTTATGACACCTCAGCGACTCATATTAATCAGGGGGCGGAACAAAGTTAGTAATTTAGACTTTCAAATTTCTATCTAGTCCCTTTCTCGACTGCTGCTCTAAATACTTTCCCTCTTCAAAAGAACTTGGTTTTTTATTAAACAGGGATATCAAGTCCCCAAGCTAGGAATATGGGATACCCAGACTGTGCACCCATTCTACCAGACAATATACAATTATATAATATATTAATTAATATTAAGGCCAAGGGTTGAGTGGCTAAAATCATCAGTGGGGTTCGAGAACGCGGCAGGATTTCAGATTTGTTTAGCGGAGAATCAAACAAACTTGCTGTTGGGTTTCTAGCTTCCGGGATCAAAATTCTGGGCTTCCATCCCAAGCTGTAGGCTAGGAAATGCGCAGAGTTTTGGGGCCACGCACGTGTTGTTTACCTCAAATTGTTATCATTAAAGTATGGCACGGCACACGTAACAAGGTCAGTAACAACCTCACCATTTGTCGAATGTATTGAGTAATTAACCTGTCAATCAACAAGGATATTATTGTGGCAGGTTTGCGTGTCTGTGGTTGATTAAAATGCTGCTATAAAAACCTTCTAGTCGGAGCTCTCAAGTCATTCAGCAGCATTGTAAGACTTGTAACGTCGTGACTAGCTTGTATTCGTAAGTCATGCTGGGAGTACTCATTTGGGAAGTCTTCCTCGCCTTTTGTTTAGTGGAATTTCCTAGCTTGTCATATCAGAGGGGACCGCCAGGTTTCAGTAAGTACATTTATTGCTTCACCTTCTTAAGACAATCGGCGGGGTTTCACTTACGAGTTAGTAGCTCTTATCGTTTTACCATCCATCATACGGGCAATAAATATTAACTGGTTTTAGCAATTTACAAGCAAACATCAATATTATATCGTGGTGATGCAAAAATAGGTACAGCAGACACAAAAAGCCTTGCAGCTTTGATATTTTTACTATATCTGGGTCAGTGAGAACTAGTAATTTTAAATTTAGGCCGGCTAGGAGAAGGAGGGTCGAAGACAAAAGCCTGGCCTTTAGCTTTTATATTAGGTCAAACATCAGTCACATTAGACCTAATTTGCCCACTGCAGATATTTTAATTTGCATGTCAACCGTTTCCTATGCCATAAAACAAGATATTAACAGTCGTATGCCGTCATTTTTCTGTGTTGCGAGATACAGTGTGAACGGTAAAGCAAAAGCACATCTGTGTTTTGAAATGTTTTTAATGGTACTCACGTGAGCTGATAATTATCAGCCGCTTGTCAGCTCACAAACGTCTGCTAAACATCAAAGCGATTTGTTTCTAAAATAGGCTAGGCTTGGCGGAAGGAATTTTGCGCTATATTAATAAAACTACTTCAAATGTATTACAAAATTGTAGTTCTTCGCATTTCTTCGCTATTTACCAAATGTCAAGTTATTCTTCAAATCGTATTTTGATACGGTTCTAAAATAGCCATCAAAAATGGATGATTTTATTCAGCGGATAAGATTTTAAAAGGGCTATCCGGCGGCTGAGGCCTGAGAGTGTTATCCAATCATTACTCAGTCGGCAAATTTATCTGCTGGAAGGATAGTGACTTACAATAATAAATGATAGGGTAGAGAGCTATTTTGAATTTTTAAAATATCCACTCTTTTTACAACTGGGGTCATGTTATTACAAATTGCTATTAGTATTGCTATAAACAGCGTCCCGCTTTAAAACAACTTATTTACCGACCGTTGCGAGACACACCAGCTAGCTCTTGCAACAACTCGTACTGTGTGAAGTGAAGCAATTTGTAACTGGTCAAAAGTTGTTCAATGTTCGTGTACTACAAAACTTTCCTAACATCAATGCTTACTTTAGAGCACCGACACATTAGGAAAACATATTTTGTACTCTTGATACAAGATACCCAAGAAATGCAGTCCAGTTGAGTTAACAACTGATCAAGTTTTCTTCGTCAGCACAACCTTCGTCAGCGATAATATAATATATAAATAGGTAAAAATTGCTCAAATTATGCAACGACGATAGAGAAACTAACTGGGTCAAAAACCTTGTTTAAGGTAAAATTAGGGTTTTTGAAAAACGATTTTTTTCGTCATGAAAAAATATTTCCTGGTGTGGAATTTTTCCTAGACCAATTGCATATTCAGAAGTATTAACCCCGGACGAATTAAAACAGTCGGAACGTGGATCGGATTTTCGCACAATCGAGTCTCACCACTTGGCTACGTCCCAAGGGTCATGTTCGCAGGATGTATAATGGAGGCGGTAAACCTTGACACTGTTTATATAAGAGAAAGTAGAGAGGAAGGATAATAATCGAATGAAAGAAAGAAAATATATCAAATTCCAAATCTTAGTGGCAGTGGTGTTTAAAGTGCGTCGCGAGATCACTTATTGGTATATTGGGGAAGGGTAGAACTAGAACGGAAGGCTAGGGGGGGAGGAAAAGTGGAGGGGAAAAAAGAAAAGGGGGGAGAAGGGGAAAGGGAGAGGATGGGAAAAGTGAGAGATGGAGGGGAAAAGAGAGAGTGAGTAGAGAGAAAGGAGAGGGAGCGGAGGGAAGGGAAAAGGAATAGAGATAAGAGGAGGGGAAAAAGAGAGGAGAGGGGAGGGGAAAGGAAGAGAGTTAAGAGGAGGGGAAAAAAGAGAGAGGAGGGCAGGGGAAAGGAAGAGAGTTAAGAGAAGGGGAAGAAAGAGAGGGAAGGGGAGGGGAGGGAAAAGGAAAAGAGTTAAGAGGAGAGGAAAAAAGAGAGTGAGGGGAGGGGAGGGGAGGGAAAAGGAAGAGACTTAAGAGGAGGGAAAAAAGAGAGGGAAGGGGAGGGGAGGGAAAAGGAAAAGAGTTAAGAGGAGAAGAAAAAAGAGAGGGAGGGGAAGGGAAAGGGAGAGGGAGTGGAGGGAAGGGGAGAGAAGTAACGAGGGAGGGGTCTGTTAATTATTGGACTCAGGAACGCAGTATAACCCGCATTCCCGTTTTCTTTCATCACTGCATGTAATGTCAAAAATATTCAAAACATTTATAAATTTCTGTAGCATTTAAATAAAAACAAGTTTCTAAATATCTACAAATTGCCGGCGGTGACTTGTTTTGTCTATACCCTGGAAATAAAGTATAGTTTTGCAATTCAATATAAATTAACTCTATTTATCGAAATTCATTCTGACCATCCGCCAACATTTTGGCATGACATGTCAGTTAGATAAGCTGTCAAGAAAAACATATTAACATTTCTGTTACGTTCTTGTAGCTTCTTGTCTAAATAAATAGCCAAATTCCACAAAACATCCGATTTGACACGATATGGATATCTCTTAAGAAAGCAAACACGAAATGATTTCGCTGTAAAGCGATTACAGCTATATAATTAGTTCGAGTTCGCTTTCGCTGATTATGTGCCTGGTCTCGGTAAAATAATACATAACTGAAATTTTGGAATATCGCGTTATTACATGTGTAACCAGCGATGTTACAGCTGACCGTACTAAAAAGATGGCGGCTGTACATTTACCCACAATACCTTGCGAACCTAACACAACGAATAGGCACATAGAAAGTCATGTATTTTTGCGAAATTCGTCCCTGTACTAAAAACATTGTGAATGCTAAGGTTTGAAATTTTTAGGATTTTTCAGTGCATTTTTATGAGTGTTTTTGAGGTTTTCGTGCGCTAAGAGTTATGGGTATTAAATGTACCAGCCGCCATTTTTTTTGGTCTGGTGAATTGTACAATTCTTTGGTTTGTGTTGTCACTTTCCTGTTATAGACCGTTATAATACTGCAAAGGGCCGACAATAAGCCCACTCAATATGGACACTCGCAAAATATCTCCTTAAATGTCAGACCAGTACAAGTACGTCCTTGGCCGACAATACTTAGAATACGACAAGAATACAAAAAATAATCCTATACAAGGGACATGGGCTTAT
>JANUFV010180084.1:0-12785 GCA_024757865.1 Epizoanthus scotinus | reverse complement strand
TCCAATTAAGTCGCTACAGAACTAGTAGTTTAAGACTGTGACCCCAGGGGCTTTTATTTTTTCCCCTCTCTCTTTTGTGCCACCCTGCTTTTCCGCTCGCCCGACGATCCACCCCTGGGTCTCCGAGGATGGGCCTGGAGCTACAATAACACACTCTTGAAAAATAAGCATGTCTTTTCCAGAACAGCTAGAAAATTATGTAAATTACAGTTGAAATTGAATTGTGAATCATGCAACAGCCACCAGTTTCAGTCATACTTCCTTCTCTCTACAACTGTTGTGTGACCATATTCATACCTGCTGTATCTCTGATGACCTGCTAAAAATCGTAACAGTACTAAATTTACATATGATCCAGACTGATAACGAATGATTCAATTGGCCAATTTATGTCAAAGAGATTCAAGTCTGATATCTCTTCTTTATTACTGCACATTCACAGAATCTTTCTTAACATTTTGTTGTTCAAACACAAGGGATACAAAAAGGGCAAACAGACTTGTTTGTATATTAAAACCAATTTTCTTACGTAAATCGTGGTTGGCCGACTTGCATAAAAGATCCAAAGACCCAAGTTTTGTCTCCAATAAAGTAATGTTCAATCAAAACTATCACTAATTATAGTAGCATGAGTTTGCTACTAAACTGCCTTTTGCTATTGTTTACTGCCTACAACGACACCCCATTTGCCCTCATATAATAGTCACAGCAACATATTTTAAAATGTATTTTCATTATGTTTACACACAACAATTCTAGTGTCAGAGAGTAATAAATTATCAAACAACTGGACTCAAGTCCAGGATACACGGAATCATCAGTAATTTGCAACCAACACACAGTTGAACATTTTACAATATTTAGATACAGTTTATTGACTGTTTAATTAATGATGTTTAACAATGAAATTTATATTTAGACAGAATGTCAACCTGTTACTAAGGTTATCCACAAAGTTCAAATGCAGTAGGTGTTCTCCTGTCCAGTCATCAAAGTTGAAAAAAACACAAGCTAAAATATTTCAATATTACAACATACAACTGGGAAATATAAACTCAGTCTATCATATAACAATTCCATACTCATCTGGTATTACATTGCATAAGTTCAATAAACTGTTTGTTTAACCAGAATTTCGTAGTCACGTGCATGCAAATTGCATGTGACAAGAACTTGCATAACATATGTAATGTATTGAAAATATCCAAAGCATGCAAGCTATTTAAATCAGCAGTGATATGGTTTGTGTTGCATGTCATGTCTGACAAGTCTGATTTAAAATAAACTGATAAGATATTAATTAAACTAAGGTCTTATGCTTTGCGCTTGATCATATTATTAATTAATATTGATACATGTCTGAGAGTCTTGTGACATCATGCATGTCTGATATGTCTGGTGGCCAACCACAACAATAACCGTCTTGTTTGACCTTCAGTTACCTGAACTTCAAAATACCAACTGGGGTCAGTTGTAGAGTGATTTTACTTGTCTTTACAAGTGTAATAATCTTGCTTAAACCAGCGATGACAACATAAATAGTTGCTAAATGAAAGGAATAAACAGTAACCAGTCTAGCCTATTATAATTTAGAAAAACCTGGGGTTTCTTAATTTTTATATGTACACATTCTCTACATAGCAGAGAGGCGACGACAGTACAGGAGCCTGCTTTAAAGAGGTGATTAGAATAATTATATACTATTTGTATCTCTGATCTATAATAATTATTATTGCATCTCGGCAAGCCATAAATATTAACAGATCAATATTCTTGTGAAAGTGAATGCCTACAGCATTCTGCTCTGTTCTAGCTAGATCTACCTATAGCGCCAAAATTATTTGTTTTATGTTTTCCTTGTGACACGTACATGACCTTTAAACGATCAACCAGATATACTGGCTGGCAAAACTATTTTAACTGTTTCACACATAATCCTAAATTATGAGCAAGGCCACAATTACTTGATTATCTTCGACTCTGTTCTAATGGAAACATCAATAATAAATTCATGAATGTATTATGAGCAAGAATATGTTATACTATATTCCAGTGGCTGCATTGATCAACAACAATCCCAGAAAGATAGCAGTAAATAGGTGTACAACAACTTACATGTACCACATATGTTCGAGAGTCAAAAGCAATGCAGCAGGATCATTAACTCTTAACTGGTTTTATAGCCTATTTGTATACAGATTTACAAGTCTGTAACTTCCTTGCCTGGCAATAAAACATGGGTAGCTCACACAGCAAGCCATGGATCACTTCCATGGTTATCAATAACTAACAAATCCAATCCAATCCAATCAAGATGCAATCAAAAAGAGTTTTGAACTACGTCCAGTCCATGCCAAGAAAAAGTGACTGACTACTTGCATGTACAACCCTGAATAAATCTGTGTACCACTAATGAATGCCAAACTAAAAACATATAATACGTTATTAGGCCAAAGTTTTTTAATTTTTAGGTTTACGGATCCTCCTCACCTAAATTGCTGTTACTATACTATCAGGCACATTTTTTCAAATGTATTTGAATTTGCACCATAGAAATATATCTATTATATAAAATACTAGCTGTCAGTTCTAAAGTAGTTGTTGAATGTGCTCACATTCTGACAAACTGGAACTCAAATAGAAATGATTTATCCTTCACTTTATGATAGCACATACTATCACAATTTTTCATTCTGTTCAGTACTGATGTATGCACCTGGAATACAATAATATGTACACAAACAACAATATAAGGTTAACCAAGTCATTACCTGTGCTGAGTCAATGGCTTTCGACAGGATGTTGATTATTCTGTACATACTACACATACACAGAGAAAATACCTTTTGTTTAAGAATAATATACTCACTGTCAAAAACTACCCTGTGCGTAGGTAGCTGGTGAACCTATAACAACTACTCTGAAAAATATGTATTGCAATGACTGAATTTGCTTCTAAATTACTGACATTACTTTATCTGGTATATCTCTTTGATCTATCAAAACACACAAGATACATGTCAACTACTAGACTAAATATTCTAACCTCTAACCTCAAGGCAATCCAGACAGCCTAAACAAAACCTATTTGGTACCAGTAAGATTGATCAGACAGATATCATGGTATGTTTTTCGATGTTATAGTGGAAGATCCGAGATGATATATTTCTAGTACTAGCCCTTTGTCGAAAATAGAGAAAGGTACGAGGCAGTATTCAATAATAACTCACAGTGGTAAAAATAATTATTGTTAGAGTATAATTTTAAAATAAACATGCTTTATTTTCAATGATGATTGTACATGCATGAATGCATGTATATTAGACTGGACGGAAAGTAACAATATTAACCATGCATGGAGCTACTATTAAAAACTATGATCTGTACATCAATTATTTATACCCTATATACTTTTTTTGAAGACAGTTTTGATAAAAAAATCAAAATTTAAGAATGCACTTGGGGTTTAGAATCTCAGCCATCTGTATTTTTTGTATTTTGATATAGAACAAATTATAAAATAATGCTTTACATTCTTTGTGTTTAACCTTTTATTCTAAGTCGGGTGATAATATTTCATAAAGTGTGCATACATTCTGAAAATCATGTGATTTCCACCAATGATACATCAGGGTGGAGTGTTTTCAGAACAGATTGATCTAATAAGATTTGATGAAAAATGTAGAAACATTTAACCTTAGAAGGAGTATTAAGGCAAATGATAACAAAGTCTTAAGGTTTTGTGTTCGGCCTTGGTTGTCTCTTCTTATCTTCGGCAGGTGACTTGGACTCCGATATTAAGACATATATCTCAAAAAGTGGCTTAGACCAAAACATATATGTTGTTAGAAGAAAGTGCTATGAATTTTTGATCTCAACACATTGCTCTTCTCTTCACTCTGAATGTTAATAGTAGATTCACTTAGTTTTTGCCAAAGCATATATATTACCTTTGTATCAATGACATAAAAATCTGATATGGGTTAGTAAACTCATTTGGACTTAATATAACTGAATTTCTTCTTCTCTGACTCAAGCACAACATTTAAGTTGTTTACAATTTGCATCTTCAAAGGAGTCTATGAACATCTGCCAATGGATTTGCCTGATTTGTCCAGCTCTCATTAATTTTGTTTTGGCTGTTTAATGCTCTACTGGCGAGAAAAGGTCATAAATCTCATGCTGACATGCTCTGAGCTCTTCTTCCTGCATTGTGTATAATGCTATTGACACTTGTCATGTGTAGACTCTGTTTGGGGTCATCCAAAACATCAGTTCTCATTTACATGTATTCAATCTATAATTCATAGTACTCAGTCCACATTACTAAGCAGCTTGTCTACAACTTGCAGATGATAACAATTTCTTAACATACTAAACAGAGTTTAAAATCATTTACGGATCCAGCATATCTCTGACCTACACTAAAGCGACATCCAGAATTTTTCGTAAAAATGTTCTTTACAATATTGTGAAAGCATCTGCACCTGACAATACTAGGAAGCTGTGCAGAACACAGTTTGTCTCCAATGCTCTTAATATTCACAGAAAGAATACATTTCATTAGTATGATAAACAAAGTATTTTGTAATACAAACATGATAATTATATACATGTACACAGTTGAACATACTGCATACATATAGCATAAATAGTTCACCATATACCGTGCAGTAGTCACACTAGAGACAGGCAGACTTAGAACACAATGTGAAAGTCAAAATTTTCATTTTATTTTCTTGATATCAATGTAAATCAAACCTGTGATCCAAACAACAAAAAAGTTATTTACATATTGCCAAAATCTCAAATAAGTAAAAAGACCTACATGATATTGTTATAGGTCAACTTGAAACATTTACATAAGGTGAATCTCTTTCATATATTGCTCCTGAACTCTGGTTTCAAATTATTTCACAGCAGACACATCCACTGTAAGGTCACTCTATATATAATGCAACATCTGTTCCGTTAAAATTTGACTTAATGACTGAAAGTATGACTGTTGATTATTATTGTCTGTAAACTAAAACCGGACTTATAATTAATAAGACATAAAATTTGCAGTTAAATTTTACTCAAATAACGTCAGTGATGCATACATGACAATTTTATCAGCATAGTGAGAAGAAATTTATATAATTGAAATCATAAATTGACATTTTATTTATAAATGGTTCCGAAGCTTGATAATGGCATGAAACACAATAGAGATAAAACTATTAACAGACACAGTTCTGATACAGATAACCAAGGTTCACTTATGCTAATAAAACTTTATTTTATTTCTAAAGACAGTTTCATAGCAGGCACACAAACTAACTATGCAGTGTGTATTTGTATATACATCTAGCTTATATCCTTTGAATCTTCGGTTGCGTGTTTTCTTACAAAAACATTAATCAATTGTTAATAGCTGAGCACATTTAATGGTTTACAATGTAGTATGCGTGTGGTGACTTGAAAAACTACTTTGTTTAGTTCCAGAATTGTGTAGTCAAAATGAAATCTGGCAAGGTGCTATTGTGATGGCGTGCTGTGTGGTCCCATATGACCTCTGCAGTGCCCATCAGATCAGTAGTACATGTTATCATTACAAGACTTGCCAGTACAAATCTAAACAACAGTACAACACACAATCCTAGCCATTCCCCTGGGTAAAGTACCAATTTCAATAACAATCCCTTCACTGTGAAGGCTGTAGCTTTGGGGTATTTTGTTAGAGAGCACAACAGAGTGTAGAAATCCATATGGTTTGACAATCTGGAAGGCATCACAGCATCATATCATTCAATTTCATCCTTTTTCTTGTTAAGAACTCTGCCATGCTGTGTACAAACATGTCCTGCTTTTTATTTCAGTGATGAAATTGAAAACCAGTCACAACATCCCCTGGGGTTTTGCTGAAAATTGATAACAATGCTGACTTCATCACGGAATGATTAAATTCCTTCCAACAACAATACTAAGATCTCCTTAAGAAATAAAAAATCCTTATAAACCTTTTCTTCAATTGCTTTTGTTAATTCCAACAAGAATAGACTTGAACGGCCTTTTTTCAGTTACGTGACGATCAACAATCTACGTCATTGCGGATTATGACTTGAACACATTTCATGCAGGTTTTGTGGTTTTGTTTTGTTGGCAAAACCCAAGGGTAGAACAAAAATAACTTTGATTGATGCCTAAATGCACGCAGAAACAAAGATTTGCTCATTCAAACAATTGCTTTGAATTATAAATCTTATATCACGTCTAGCTGATCTAAAAATATATTGTTAAAGTTGACACTGATTCATCAAGCTTTAACATAGAACACAGATCACACCTAAACAAGTCCTTTGAATGACTGACAATAAATTCGACGCTCTATACCATTAGTGTAGCTCCTTAAAGAAATTCTGATTTTTTTCAAGCAATTACAAAGATGGATGAATTACCTGACTCAGTTTCATCAAGTAACGACAAATATCTCAGTATTTGCTCCGTTAATTTTTGAAGATGCGACTTCAAGACGATATTTCAATTAACGAAAAGCTGAATAGTAATTAGAATGCTGTTTGTTTCGTCACAATTTCCTTTGACAAAGTTCTAAAGGCCATTTCTAACTCGAAAAGACTTCTAGAACGACAAATTCGCGTTACCGCCGATACGCGAAACCCAAACAAAAATAGATCTGCTCCCCAAAATACATTATCCGCGCAGCAGACGGCATTTCAGACGTTTTCAGACAAGAACCGTTCGCGCCAGACAATGACCACTAACCAACAATAATACTTAAACAAAACCCAGACAAAATAACTATCCTGCCACAAAAAACGATTTTCAGAGATTTGGCGTGAGGCCGAGACACGACATGGTCACAGCTTGCAATTGTAGCGTATGCAGAGAATTTTCGTGAGAAGACAGCTTTTGCGAAGCCATATTTAATAAGATATTTAACACTAAAAATATAAATGCAAAGTAGTCAAAGCAGCCTCCTAATCTAAACAATACGTTTCTGCATATCAAAAACACAATTCAGGGTGGTGCTCCGTAAATGTAAATTGAGGCCGTCTTGAAGATATTATAGTTAATGAGGTTGAAAAAGTCAAAACAGTACAACACGTCGGTCCCTGACGATAAAACAAGTGCTTCACCAACAGCACGTCACGACAGAGATCGCAAAATCAAACAGTTTTTGAGGGATCTCAAAGCAATCGGGCATATCACAATAGTTAATTTCGCTTCACCGAGCCTCGCAGCAGCAGAAAAGAACAATACTGCAATAGTATAGTATTGTGAAAAGAAGTATACATAATATTCTTTATCCGTCATCGTGTCCCTTGGAGAATGAAAAAATGCCTGCCTACAGTCAATTGTTTTACCGCAATAACTACCCTTGGCCTTCAACTCGTAAATCAACATTTTTTTAAAACTAACTTACTATGGCCTAAGCAGCCTACGCCAGTTGGATTTTTTTAGTTACCCTAGCCTGAACGTAAGATAAGATTCTGTCGCCAAGCCGATTTTACTGTATTTTAGTATCAATAATAGACTTTTGCCGGGGCTCACGGATGGAAAATGAGTCACTCACTCACTGCAGTACAGACTACTGGCTATAGTCTATAGATTGCGCGGTGGCACAAGATGCAGTTACAACTGTAGACAACACAAAAATAAAAAAACTTACCAGAGGGACTTCGAATCCTTTCGTAGTGGTATGGATTTACACAGACACTTTCATATTTCAAATCATAGCCAAAACGACAAAAATCCAAGTGTTTCATTTCCATCTTCTGTATATCTGGCCATCGCCACAAACGCGCATAAATGACATGTGGAAAGCCTTTACGCTCACACACTTGTAATCTGCCATCAAGGGTTCTCTGGATCGTGACACACTTAGAAGGTTGGGCTCCAACTGTCGTGATTGCCGTGATCAAAGATTCGAGTTCTTCTGTCTTCTTGCGAAGCTTCTTTACAAGCGATTCTATAGCTCGTTTTGCGAATCTCTCAGTTTCACCCCCTTGCCGATGACAAGTCGTGTGACACATCAGGCTTAGGACTATACTGAGGTTCGCATCGGACGAAGTAGGCGCTCTTTTCTGTGGATTTGAAACCACCATGCTGCTCTCCATTGCTTTATGTTCTTCTCGTTTCTTCTACATTGCGATTCAAGGCCGTCGACAAAAATCACCGTCCACAAAACCATACAACAAATTTCCCCTAACCTTCCTCACAACACTCCTCCAACAAAACAACTTAACATGCGCAAACACTTCAAAACCCTTCTCTGGACGCGCATGTTCGAGCGGCTTCGAGAACCAATGAAACATTAGGAATTTCAAATTAATCCAATCAAAACATTGGAAAGACAAAAGCAATTAAATTGACATTGATTCTGTCAATCAAAATGATTGACAAGTGCAGAGGTGCATAACGTGTTATTTGACATGTGTTGATTGGATTCGCGACCAGAACGAAATGCAGAGTTCTTTTGTGTGAAAAGTATGATAAATTTTTGCTGAACTCGTTTTCAAAATTAAATATCCCAGTACTTTGTTACTATCCCTTCATTAATAGTCTAAAACTGCTAATGCTGTGCTTTTCTACGTGCTAACACGTACATCTACCAAAAGCCCGTAGTTCCGGTATAGAAATTAATTCTCGTTCAACTTGATGCCCTTTCTGAGTTTCTCTCGCACTCACCGTCCTACGCACATCCAATTCAGTTAGACATTTCAAACGAATCACGTAGCGTAACTCTTGCAACCAAGCTACAGAAAATGTAGCTATATATAATCCTAAAAGAAAATGTATTATTCGTCTTCATATTATTAGAAAATGCATGTCAAATTTGAAACATACACCAAGAAACAAGCTTCCGTGAGCTTGTTTCGTGAGTTCATAGAGTTCTGCTCATCAGGGTGCCATTTTGAACATTCGTATTATAAAAATCGACAACAGTGAAATTCTCTAAAGCTTTGTTTTCCTTGTACGGACAGGCTTTGATGCAATATTGTTAAAGTACCTGCTTATGAAAAAATGATAACAAGAATAACTGAATGCGTTCTGTAAATATAAGCTCGCTCGAGTTATGTACTTTATAAACAGAAGAACACTGTTATAGAAAGGTTGGGACTGAGCACATTCGAGAGTCAGTGCGCCATGACTGGAGGTAAACGTGTTTTATACACCAGGAAACTTTGATTGACATATCATTAGTAGTAAGATTTCCACTTTCAAAATCATTTTCAAGCATGCCGCCCGAACCCTTGAGTTTATATTAAAATAACACCATATTGACATTGACTGAAAATTTTCTGAAACATGTACCATTTACAATTTTTTTTAAAAGAAACTTTAGAGCTTATCATCAAGATATAAAGATATCACAATGACAATGGGAGACAAGAGAACTTCCTTAAATAGACAAGAATAATTATTACGGCTCAAATGTTTGACGGCATTGTTTTTAAGCCCAGTACCCACTCTTGTACACGCTCCGGCGCGATATTTTCTTCGCGCCTGAAGAAAAATCTTGTTTTTGTCACGTGCGGTAAGGGCCTGTCTGAGCGGGCAAAATTATTGTCTGGCAGACTGTCTGAACGTCTAGAATTGGGGAAAAAGCCCAACTCAGACAGCGTCTAGAAATTTGTTTGTCTGACTGTCTCGTTTTTCTGCGAACCAGACTACGAATATAAGACCCCCCGTGATTCATAAATATTCGATTTGATGACGTACGCTAATCATTGAGCCGGAACATGGTTGCCTACACGAAAACACTCCACAAAAGCGGTTCTGTTTCGTCTCAAGACACAAACAGTTGTTTAAAATGTTATGAATAATCGTTACTTAAAACTTTTTTAAGCTTTCTTTTGCCTTTGCTATAATTATAATACTCGCCGTATGTTTGTAATTACATGAACCCTGCGGATATGAGAGGAATTTTCACGCAGTTTACATCTGCCGTGTTCAATATTAAAATGTCATATGGTGATATGCCCAGCTCTTCTCGCTTTGTCTTGAGTGTTATCATTTGAGTTTATCTTCCTTCCAGGTTTGATTCTAACCGATTTTTTAATGTTAGATGAAACAAACGTCATTTAATGGTTCTCTTTACAAAGCGGCGCTATCAGTGGACTTCTTTGTACTTCTTTAGCTCACGGTACGAGATAAATATGAACCAGCTCATGAATATTGTTATGACTTGGAAAGCCTTCATTTGCATAGAAATAGAAATACAACAAAGGCCATTATGGAAAGTGTTAAGCGATGCCAACAACAAGCTCAACCCAACGAATTCTACTGGTTAGTTCAGTTCCGCTAGTGTCAGAGTGAGTGTGAAATATTTGAAGAGCGACTCAACCCCAATGTCAAGGCTAAATGAAGCATGCAACTCGTATATAATTACTGTACTGGTAACACGTACGCGGTCAATAAAACAAGCTGAAATTAGAACTGTTGGCAGGCTTCTACCACACCAACATAAACATCGGACATGTTTTTTAAAATACAGTAACAAAAACCAGGGGAAACTTTAATTTAAAAAAAACCCGTATTTTGACTTAAAATTTCGTTTTGGCCAGTATCTAACACCCTTTTTCAATAAGAAAAATATTTATAAGAACAACCGCAACGTGGCTCAAATTTGACAACGTATAAAGAACAATCGAGGCTCTGATTAAAACGCGTATTTAAGAATGTAACTGTTATCGAAGTTCTTGAGAATGCAAAATACATAGCTTGTCCAGAAACCAGCGCAGATATTAGGTTATAAATGTATTACTGTTTTCTATAGGCAGCGAATACAGAGCGAGCAATGATCTAAAAATTATCCAAGCCCCAAAAGTATTTATGTTTATTTATGTATCGACACAAGAACAATTTAAGAACAAACGAGGCTCACATTGTAAAGAACAACTTTGGGGGGTGAACTGGTTCTTATATAAGAAAAAAAAGGTATCGCGTAGAATCACTTAGACTAGCAACAAAAATGTTAAACTCCCTTGGATGGGGGCCATGCACAAGCCATCTGGCTTTAAATCCCATTGTTTCTTGTATAAAAAAACACAAGCGTGCTTTATTATACTTTCAAAAGAAAATTTGGCCAAGTATTTTATCATTTGAAAAAAACAAATGGCGTTGGTCAATTGTGACTCGGTTTCCCAGAGTTTTTAATATTGGCATCCAGGATTCATCAATGGAAACATAAGGCTTCGTCAGTCCACATTGCGACATTTTCAATGTGTTTAGTTTGACCTTGGTTTGACCTAGCATGCAGGCGATATGCACATGATCCGGCCACGCGATATACAGGCGATATGCACGCCCAAAACCTCGCAACATCGCAGAGTAACATCGAGAGCGGCGAGACCAACGGGCCATTATCCTGATTTGTTTCTTACGTCTAAATAGTTGTGACCTTGTTTCGTAGCCCAGTTTATCCGTCCATACTAGAATATAATGAAGTTAAACGCTCATGTGATCATTTCCACCCAAAACGATTTCGTAAACGCTCCCCAATTAAAGTGGTGACGTTTGAAATCGTTTTGACATAGCGGTTGTGGATGTGGTTGCCGCAGCGAAGACTGTGTTAAAAATTGTGAAAACGCAAGCCTTCAAAAACTGAGGTAACATTTGTTTGAATGAGGCCGCGTAGTTGGCGAAGACAATAAACTCAGTCGTTGAAAGACTATATATACAGTTGAGCCCCGATAACTCGAACCTTCGGTAACTCGAATTCCCCGCTAACTCGAAGCAAAACTGATTTCCCTTGGATTTGCCTCATATATTTACTGTAATTTTAACCCCTATATCTCGAAACTCCGATAACTCGAAGCCCCGCTAACTCGAAGCGATTTTTACTTTCCTTCAGGTACTTTTCTTTGTAATTTTACCCTCCATAACTCGAAGTCGATTTTCACTTTTGCGGACTAACGGAGCCATAACATTTGGCACCGGAAGATTACATTTAATCGAAGGCCGATTTACACTTATAAAAGGTGGGAACGGATCGGATAATAACGGGTACCGTAACTACCGTTCCATGCAACAAATTCCTGTTTACACGGCAAATTTGTAGGTACGGTTCGGATAAATGTTGGGTCCGTCATAAGCATCATTGGGAACGGGTACGGATCTGTTTACACGCTTCTTTCTGAGGGGTCCGGATAGTTGTTGTAGTAGGCCGCTGTACTAACACCATAGCTGGCTCGTAAAACCTTGCAGGGTCCGGCTCCCAAAAGAGAGCTGTGCGCTTGCACGAAGGGAAATAAATAAAAAAGTGGGTGCGGTACCGAGTTCCCAAATTTGTACGCATACGGTTGTGTACCCTTTCGGGAACGGATCGGATAAGAATGAAACGGATAAATTGTTGTTTACACGACGAGATTTATCCGATCCGTTCCATTTTTTATCCGATCCGTTCCACTTTTTTCGTGTAGTGTAATGATATATTATGATAAATTGACCTTTGTCTATATCACACGTTTGTATGTCCGTGAACAAACAGTTTTGACAGCTCTTCCCGGCGAAGAGAAATAATGGCGCGTAATCTGGAATCGATCTGTTGATTGTCATCCTCTTGCATTGATAGAAATCTTACAATAAAACATGTATAAGCATAAAACCTCTTTAATCAAGTGTTTCTGGTCATTTTGTTCAAAACCCCTATAAAGTATTTTCAATTTCTCTTGGCAATTCGAGTTACCGTGGTTCAACATTAATAATAATAATAATAATAATGTCTTTATTAAATACATATCGGTAAAAATACATACCAATAATGATAGGATACAATA
>JANUFV010179862.1:0-12789 GCA_024757865.1 Epizoanthus scotinus | reverse complement strand
GAGACGACCACAGGCAGCTAGTAACATTATCAGCACACTATATTTAATAATGAACAAACGTGTGGGTCCCCTGTGGTACCACGACACAGAAACAGCTGCAGATAAGATAAACTGAAGGATATTGTCGATGTTCATCAGTTTGTGTTTAATAATTAATTTTTGAAACAATTCATAATATTCACTCAATCTTGCAACAATTATCAATAGACACAAAACGAGAGACACTTGTAAAATAATATTCTTTTAATTTAATATACCTACAACATAATTGTATTTCTAATATTTTATATGTTTACATTGTAATGATTTGCGGAAGGACGAATGCTGCGTATGTTTGATATATAATATATCTTCCTACTATAACTCTATAACTCTCAGTTGAACTGATCCTTCATGATCAATATTTTGTTTCTATTAGATAACTACCTTCAAAATTTAATTTAATTCTAGCTATCTAGTTTTAATACTATGTATTTACACACGAAGAGCCACCTAGTGGAAGTGCTGTAAATTAAGTATTATTATTATTTTTGTTATCATTATTATTATTGTTAACGATTCCTAAGGGAGTTAGATATTGACACGTAGAAACCATGCTGTCTTGCTGTTTTTCTTAGTTTTGACTCCTTTCTTTGGCCGGCCATTTTTTCGAATTGCTACAAACATGTCATATAATGTCTTGAGATAATATTTGTGTGAGGAAAAAGTCCAGAATCGCCCAGCCGCGGTGCCTCGTTTGAAGATTGTCTCGTCACTAACGTTTCCCTGTAGAGAGAGTTTCCAAAAAATATATGAATTATTTTTTTCATGCCATGTATAGAGGAAGCAGGTAGAGCGCTAACATATACAATTTAAGTGAATCATGTTCCGGCTATTTCTAGGAAAAAGACTTTGCAATCATGAAACGCACATAGTAAGTTAAACAGGGCAACCAAAAAATATAATATGACTATAAACAGGATTCGCACAGTTAAAGTCCTTGAATTTGGTTGATATGAACTCAAGACCTTGAAAACCTTAAAACACGATTGTTCAAACAAAGTCCTTGAAAGTCCGTGATTTTTTGTTATTCTATGTATTTCAGACAATACAGTTGCATTATAAAGTTTATGATGTCAAATGATATTTATGTTAAGGAAAAGTGAGCTGATATCGTGATGTTAGTAATCATGCAAAATCCAGTATTGTACATTGGTTTTGGTTAGGGGACCTTTGATTTGGCCTTGTGCTTTGGTGCTTGAAAAAAGGTCTATAGTCTGAAAAAGTTAGTTCTTGTAATCCTGTACGAACGTTATAAATTAAACTAATTAATGTGAACAAAGTAAACACAAGAACAGAACAGAATGTGTAATCTAACATCGCTTGATGGCATATTACCATTTCCTTTGTGTTACTAGTGTAACCTGTTATTTTAGATAAAGGTTTTTTTTTTTTAATTTGCAAACATGTGTTACTCGCTCGTGACATAGCACCATTGAAATACACTTATTACAGATATTCTTATTTTGATATTTATTTGTTGCCTAGCAACGAAAAAATAAACCTTTCTTTTGTATAAAGTGCCTAGAAGTTTTATTTTTTTCTCAGCTTAAATCCATTTAGCCGGAATACCCATTTTAGACTATTGAGACAATATATATGAATAGCGATTTGATTAAACGTCAGTTTAGTCCTGACAGAAATTGCTGGAGAACAGTTGATCCTATTATCAATTTAACCAAGCGCTGACTCATCCAGATCCATTTTAAGCTAAAAATTAGCCTGTTGTCACAAGAGTAAGGGAATATATAAAGTAACTTGATATTCCTACCTGAGAAAATAAACGTCCTCTCATGTCCATTGCCAAGTACCGTTTTGATTTTACGCCTTGAATGCGATACAGAGACGGTCCCACCACTTGCAACTCCAGTTTCACTGTGGACAGGTCAGGAACATGAATAATTCAATTTATATGAACTTTCTTCCACCTAGTTTTTTTATTCATATATTTCTTTATCCATCTAATTAGGCAAAGTGTTATGTTCCTCTTTATTTACCCCCTCTCTATTTAGCTCCTTTTCTATTTATCCCTCTCTCTATTTAGCCCCCTCTCTATTTAGCCCCCTCTCTAGTTTAGCCCCCTCTCTAGTTTAACCCCCTCTCTATTTAGCTCCCTTTCTATTTAACTTCTTTTCTATTTAGCCCCCTCTCTATTTAGCTCCCTTTCTAGTTTAACCCCCTCTCTATTTAGCTCCCTTTCTATTTAACTTCTTTTCTATTTAGCCCCCTCTCTATTTAGCCCCCTCTCTAGTTTAGCCCCCTTTCTATTTAGCCCCCTCTCTATTTAGCCCCCTCTCTAGTTTAGCCCCCTCTCTAATTTAGCCCCCTCTCTATTTAGCCCCCTTTCTATTTAGCCTGTACACTATCTACACGACTCTCTCATACATAAATAATCACAATTTCGAACTTTTAGCCTTCTGTATTAAACCTTCGTTGAGAACTGTAAGTTTCTGATAAACCTCATGCTATTCAGATCCTTCTCTTTGATATTTAACCAAAACTGCCTAGATACATGCTCCCTAAGACATTTTGGATTTGTTACTCCAAAGCGGATAAAATGAAGCCATGGCCAGACACTCTTTTTTTTTTTATTAAGAATAAACTTAACAAGAACATTGAGGCTGAGTTTGCCCGAAAAATAAGAACAAAATAAGAACGAACTGAGGCTGAATCAAAAAATTATGCAAAATAAGCAAGTGTACAATGTTGAGCTGCAGTAGTCCTACAGTACTCAGCTCTCCGATAACGCACCCATGGCATTTAAAAATATTTTGTCTTGCAAAAGCCACTTTAACTATTGTTATACGTGCAGTATAATTTACGTTTATCGTGACAGTTTGCAATGCTGATAAGCACATTATTCAATATTCTCACCATATGGACTGACACTGTTAGCAGTCCCGTTTACAATTCCATTCTCAGATATCTGTAGAAACCAGCGAGTTCTGCACTGTAATTTCATCTGTTCCGAATATTGAGCTGCTCTCAATAATCTGTGACTGCTTGAGGGGTTGATATGGCTTTGAATGGGTCGAACACGGCGTAGAAGAGTGAGATTGGGTACCAATTTGGATGTCACTATGGTTACCACTAACAATAGTCCAATAATCTGTAAGGAGGAGACATAACAATAAACAAGGTCATCTAAACAATCACCAATTAGAATTATTAAAATTAGCATTGATATGAGAATGATAAGAGATAGTGATCATTAAAAACATATCAATGGATTTTATACAAAATAGGTCAATTGGGACTGCTATATTTGGAAGCGGTGTCGACATGCTGAACTTTAGGCAAAAAACTGCACAAGCACGCTATTAAATTTAAAAACATTATTAAAAGCTACGTCGTCTAAAGTTTGTGATCTGTAAAGCAACATTTCCTGATTGTTCTGTCCTCAAAGGACATCAATTCCTTACTATCAGCAACAATGACAACGAAGACGACAGGTTGAGACTATAAAATAATGTAAAAAAGCATAAACTGACTTTTATTCTTCTATATGATTGGCTTATACGTAACTTGTGTTATGTCGAAATGCAACTACCTCGGCTATCAAACGATATACACAATAAGCGGTACTACTGCTCTCGAGGTATAATATTTTAAAATAACAATAACACTAACAATTATATGGCGCCATTTCAACTATGACTAGGTCAGTTCAATGGCGCTTCACAAGGTCAATTATCAGTGAAACATCCGCTTATGTATAAATTGAGAACTACACTCGTCCAAAGCGGCTTTGTAAAACAGCATTTCCTGATTGTTCTGTTCTCAAAGGACATTTTAAATTCTTTACTATCAGTAACAGCGCCGACGACGATAACAAAGAATTGTTATCAGGTTGAGAATATGAACTGTAATAAAGTATATAATGACTTACTCCTCACTTACTTCTCACTTCTCTTTATTGTGTAACCTTGTTTCTAAAGACAATATAAATTACACAGCGCATCGTCAAAACTACACAATTTCTCTGGTTCTCTCCTCAAACATACATAGGTTTGAGCTCAAATCAATGAGTTCTTGAGGGAGACTATTCCAAATAAATACGGCTCGTGGAATGAAACTGTGTTTGTAAGTGTCTGTGCGGGCATATGGTTGGATGATTGGATGTTATTCACGAGGCAGAAAAATAAGCAGTGACATATCGTTAATATATACAGGATTACACTGAAGGTGTTTAAGTTTTGAAGTTTAGGGATTACTTTCCCTGACGTTGATCTACTGCACTGACGGGAATTAAGAGGTGAAAATGTCTACGTAAGAGATGCCTACCATATTTGTTAGCCGTTGCATGTTCTGCCCATATCAGGCAATGTCAGTCATAATAGCCGTATGGATGCTTATTATTGTGTAACGAATTGCGTGAATAGTCTTCAGTGGCTCCGTAAGCCAACATAGGGTTGGTTGTGGTATATAGAGATCACGGATATCATTTGAGAATAGTACGTCGGATATACTAGTAGAAGCTGTTCCGTTCGTCTTTCCTGGCTAGCTGTTTGTTCGAGGCCCTGTTACCGGGAAACAGTTAAGTAACTGGAGTATCTTCCACAAACATTTCGCTCTTGTGACCAATATTCATACCATGTCACAAATGACTAGCATGTCTTTTAAAATATTCGTTTGATGCTTCAAATCTGCTTTACGCTCTCACCAGATATAGATTATATTGGTCAGTGCGTTGTTCTGCACAACAAACCACTTATTAAATCCTTACTGTTACATAACAGATGATTAGAATGCACAAAATATTTTATGTGTAACGAATTTCGTGAACAGACTAAGTGCCCTTCATAGGCTTGGTCTGATGAATCACAGATGCAGATCACGAATATAGACGAGATACATTTAGAATAATTGTAATAATTGCGACTAATTACAAACGTTTTTACAAAAACCAAAACCAAACTGGATGGAGATGATGTCACAACTTTTGCACTTAATAGAACAAATATTTGACTCAATGAAATGCTGCGTGTATTGGCTTCTGAGAACTTCCGAGCTGGTTTGGTGCCGACGCATAAATTAAAAGTTTTACAGCACCCGATTTTCTCTATTTTTAGTGTACATGACGTAGTGGAATCTTGCCGGCTGACGAAGGGCTAACGCTTAAAACGTCACCTCAAACCTACAACCCTCACGGCGAACAGCATAACATCAACTCCTACAGTTGATTTTAAAATCAATCTTAATTTGATCTACTCGCCGACGTAGAATCCCTAGGTTTTTTTCAAAACTAGCCGTCCACCAGAGACCTATATCTCTGCTGAACTTTGTGATTTCAATAACATAAAACAGATTGTATATATAACGACGGATAGGTTTCACTGTTCATAGTTAAAGTACTATATATGGCTTTGTGCATTGTGATTTGAATATAATATATTCAAGTGTTCTACATGTGGAATACACGAGATATGCTTTCTATAAATAGTATCTGCATTTATACCCAACATGGAAGCCTAATAAAATGTTTGTTTACTTTAATATGTTGATTTTGTATGTGAAATACAAGAGAGCGTAGATTTCTAGTATTGTCATCTATAATTTAGTCACATTTAGGCGTAAGTCTTGGACGCATGGCCATAAAGAATCACCTTGTTTGTATTTTGATATACAAAAACTGCACGCGGATTACACAAGGGTGTGTAGATTACAATAATCAACTTCAATTTCAACTTCAAATCCCCAAAATGGGGATTTGGAAGGTAGGAGGTTATTCTATTACTGATTATATTCCTTTTGAGAGCTCAGGCGTTGCATTGTCGTGTACTGCGAGTCTGAAATTTTGCATTTTAGTGCGTGTAAACACGTGGTGCAGTTAGATTAGCTAACAGGGTGAGATAAATTAGTTGTCACGAGCTGTAGCGTGGATATTCTTGATATCAGTGATGAATGGTATGGTATATAATATACCTTATTACCTCAAATTAACGCGTTACTAACTTTTAAAAAGCTCATGGAAATTAACGTCCAAGAAATTAACGCGATATTGGAAATAAGAAAATTTCAATTTTAATTTTTCGATTCTAGCCAATCAATTGAATTACTTTGCCGCGGGCTGCTCTCTTTCATACACGGATCATTACTTAACGCGAATAAGACAGACAAAACACTTTTCATTTTGACAAAAAAAATTATTTCCGAACATACCGGTGAAATTCCGAATAACATAACAACTATGTGAACAGGATTCCGACAGTGACAAAGATTCGTATGACAGTGAAGAAGAAACCGACGACGAAAACACCTTTTACTTTTACGTTTTTAAAATGTCAAATGAACAAGACTTTTAGGAACAGAATACCCAAACTGTTTGATGTGAGGTTTTGACATATTTGGCATTTTCAGAAATATAGCAAATGAACGTTGCTAAAATTAGCGGGCCACAAAATGAACGTTGCCAAACTTAACGCGCTTAGAAAGCTAACGCAAAATATAATTAACGCGAAGTTGAAGTTAATTAGCGAATTGACGACCAAACACACAAACATTGTCAAATAATGCAAACTAAGAAAACTATAAACATTCCAAATGCCATAATACCTTCACAAGAATTCCCATGGTGCTGTACAAAGGAGGGTGCCAACAGATCTTCACTTTACCACTGGCAGTCAGTTTGTGACAAATGTTGAGCTATGAATCCTTTTAAGCATTTCAAGAACACCAATTCGTCTTGAATTATGTATCACTTACGAAAGAATACATCAATAAATGTAGGAGGTACAATAGGTTCCTTCAATGAAGCTTGGGAACACGTTGATTCTCATTTATTCGTTTCGATTAAGTTCCTACACAGTTTTGATGCGTGCGTAATTGCCAATATAACTGAAAGAAGTCGGCTTTACTAATATATTGTCGTTTTTAAAACCAATACTGAATGCATGGTCACACTGAGTCAATTCCACTGTTTGGCCAGAGCCTCTGTAGTTTTGTTTAGTACAAGCTAAACCACGCTGATGAGCTCCAAAAGAACGAAACAATTGTCCATGATTGCTATGACTTTCTACACGAGTTGCACGGGTTAAGCCGGTTATGCGCATGCGTGCAGGTTTTGCCAAACCATGGAGTTGAGTCGGTGTAACCATGCATGCATTCAATATTGGTTGATTGTTATTTGCTTTGAGGGGGGAGTTAGATGCTGACTCATTTTCCAACTAATTATAGGATCTAAACATAATTGCTGTTTGATATATATACAGAAATAGAAAGCATAGTTATCAATACACAATAAACTGCTTGCAATCAAGTAAAGTATTTGCACTGTTTAGTAATAGTATAGTAAACTAAACCGAGTTTTATTATCAGTTTTTGCAAATCTGAATACAAATAATTCTAATATTTGTTTTTGTTTGAATTTATATTGTAAAATGTGGAAAGAAGAAACGTTTGGATTTTAGCGAACTTGGGTGCAAAATATTTGAACGGTTTCTGCTAGATACGTTCTCTATAACTGTCTTCAGTAACTCTTGCTGGGGTAGAGGTGAATTTCACTGAGAGGGTACTAGCTAGCTCTGTGATACGCTTAAATTTTAACCATTAAAAAGTTAAAAACAACTTAAAGAATTGATGATCTTTCATTGATAAACGATACATTATCAAAATTAAGCCAGTAACATATGATTAAAGCTTTTAAAACATGAAATATCATCTCAGTTACCGACATGATTGTCTTGTTTCTCGAAGCAGAACATATCTCTCGCTTGTGTCCCTTGCCAGTGGGGTGCGAAGAGAATAATTTTCTATAATAGCTATCCATACGAATTTCAATATGTGAGTGTGAATGTGAAGCTATACGTTCAAAAGCAAAATATTTTTCTGTTGCCCAAATTCTGAAATAGATTATACCTTGTGGGCAGGATGTTCAAAGTATATCATTTCAATAATTGCATGTTTTTACGGTAACAAAGATAGGTTTAAAAGGAGAAGGCAGTGTAACATGCATTTCCGTTTGCGCAATCAGAGACTATCGAATGACAAAAGACTGTCGGTTTCCCTTGTATCAACAAACTGTAACCATGGGATGTTTGAATCTGTCAAGTTAGAGAAATTCCATTAAAGAATGCTACTGTTTTGCCACGCTGTTTCGCTTCCATATATGTGGTTTTTTTTAATTCCTGTTATCAATTGATATGTATCAAGTCACTTGTTAAATTGGAATTCGTTTTGTATCTACAGTTGTACAATGAACAAAAAGTATTTAGAAAAACAACGAAGAATACTTGATGTCTGATACCAGCAGTCTGATAAATAGTATATATAAACCAAAGTATTGAAGAAAACAAGTGACTTCAGAACCGGCTCGTAACTCCAGTCTCTGTAACATGAAGCGTTCGAAAGTATTACAACTCTCTGGGCTCAATCAAAAAAAGCTCTTACACTTGTAATTTACAAGGGCAATCATTGTTGTAATTTACAAGCTCAACCATTGTTTCAGAAGTCTAGGACAATAGATACACTTCTAAATTCCACTTGTAAAAGCTTTATTGAATTGTGCTCAGGACTAAGATAAGATAAGATGAGATAAGATAAGATGAGATAAGATAAGATAAGATGAGATAAGATAAGATGATAAGCTTCTAGTCCATCACGCGGCTTAACTCTAACATCGTGTCAGGTTCGTCCCCCAATCATTTGTGAGATACCCCGATTTATACACCTGGGTCAAGAGAAACATTGTGAGACTATAAAGTATGCTCAGGCCCAAGTGCATTATGAAGTGCAAGCAGCCAGAATCGAGTCCTCGGCATTTGGTTCTCAAGTCCATGACACTACATGTGGAATACACGAGATATGCAGAGTGCTGCTTTCTATAAATAGTATCTGCATTTATACCTAACACAGAAGCTCAAGAAAATGTTTGTTTACTTTAATATGTTGACTTTGCATGTGAAATACAAGAGAGCGTAGATTTCTAGTATTGTCATCTATAATTTAGTCACATTTAGGCGTAAGTCTTGGACGCATGGCCACAAAGAATCACCTTGTTTGTATTTTGACTGATACGCAAACTGCATGCGGAGTACACGAGGGTGCGTAGATTACAATTTCAAAATATTTTGCTATAGTTACTCCAAAAAGGGAATTTGGAAGGTAGAAGATAAGATAAGATAAGATGAGATAAGATAAGATGATAAGCTTCTAGTCCATCACGGGGCTTAACCCTAACATCGTGTGTGGTTCGTCCCCCAATCATTTGTGAGATACCCCGATTTATACACCTGGGTCAAGAGAAACATTGTGAGACTATAAAGTATGCTCAGGCCCAAGTGCATTATGAAGTGTACTCAAGCAGCCAGAATCGAGTCCTCGGCATTGGGGTCTCAAGTCCATGACACTAACCACTAGGCCATCAGTTACAAATTATCATGTAGTGACTATTGGTTGGATTTGAATCAAAGTTGCAGTTAATAATACGAATACAGGATACATAACGCAGACAAAACAAAGAGTACAAACAGCCATGTAACATTTAAAAAGTGATAACTTATGCGTTTGGTATCTCTTCCAAATCCAACAAAAACAACTTCTATGCTAAAACTAATAATTAATATGAGTAACTTGAATATAAACCTTTCCCAGTACACTATATGGTCGGATATAGTAATGTGTTGCAAAAGCGTACAAATTAAAAACCGCCAAATGTTTTGAATCTCGACGAACCTGCTTAACGATTTTTCAATCAATTTGTTTTAAAAATAGTCTTTAGCTGCCGAACGTAAAATGTTATTTTCAGAAATCAGTAATTTATTTTAAAAAGCAACCATAACAATCTTGTTTATATATAAATACCTTCTTTCCAGGCGAAACGAAGGTCGTCTTATAATTACCTATATATATCGCAAACCCAAAACTAAATATAATGTAAACATTATTCAGCTTGTAATTTATTCTCACTATTTCTTAACGTTTTGAAGACATGTATACTGTTATCAAATCTATTTTAAAAATACTGCTAGAGTTGAAGTTGCATGTTTACGACATGTAATGTTATTGTAAACACGCGTCAGTTGTTAATGTTACTATCATTGTGTAACGACAGTTACGTCACGTTATGCTATGCTATACCGATGGAGATGACGTCACAACTTTTGCACACAGATTTTGTGTGTGTACATCCCATAGATCTTGTAATTTTAGGTTATATTAAAGTTTTGGTTTTGCATTTAATATGGTTTTCTGTACATGTACTATCTGAACGAGGAACCATATTCTGATCTATTTTAGAGAAACTTGTTATTCTTAAATGACAAACAGTGAGATTATTTTCTTAAAATAGTTAAGGTGGCGAGGGATTTATAATTTCTGATAGTGTTAAGCTTTAATATCATAATATTTGACTTAATGAAATGCTGCGTGTATGAGTTGGTTTGGTGCCAACGCATGAATTAACAGCACACGAGTTTCTCTATTTTTAGTGTACACGTAGTAGACGACCTATATCTCTGCTGAACTTTGTGATTTCAATACTATATAACAAATTATATAAATAACAAGGGATAGGTTTCACTGTTCATAGTTCTATCAGTACTTAATATGTTTTTTTGCATTGTGATTTGAATAAAATATAGTCAAGTGTACTACATGTGGAATACACGAGATATGCTTTCTATAAATAGTATCTGCATTTATACCCAACACGGAAGCTCAAGAAAATGTTTGTTTACTTTAATATGTTGATTTTGCATGTGAAATACAAGAGAGCGTAGATTTCTAGTATTGTAATCTATAATTTTGTCACATTTAGGCGTAAGTCTTGGACGCGTGGCCACAAAGAATCACCTTGTTTGTATTTTGATATACGCAAACTGCATGCGGAGTACACGAGGGTGTGTAGATTACAATAATCAACTTCAATTTCAACTTCAAATCCCCAAAATGGGGATTTGGAAGGTAGGAGGTTATTCTATTACTGCTAAAGCTCTAGAACGCAGGCGTTGCATTGTCGTGTACTACGAGTGTGAAATTTTGTATTTTAGTGCGTGTAAACACGTGGTGTAGTTAGATCTACTAAGAGGGTGAGAAAAATGAGTTGTCATGAGCTGTAGCGGGGATATTCTTGATATCAGTGATGAATGGTATGGTATATATTATACCTTATTACCTAATATCAAAGCGTTACTAACTTAAAGCTCAAGGAAATTAGCGTCCAAGAAATTAGCGTCCAAGAACTTAACGCGGTTTGAAGTGGTTGACATTTTCAATTAAAGACAATTAACGCGATATTGAAGATATAGATACAGTACAGGGAAATGGTAATTTTAATTTTTCGACCTAGATTTTAATTAATTAATTGAATAATGTTTTGAAGTAAGACAGACACTTTGCCGCGGGCTGCTCCCTCTCACTTAACGCGAATAAGCCAGACAAATTACTTCTTATTTTGATAAAAAAAAAATTATTTCCGAATATACCGGTGAAATCCCGAATGATCTAACAATGTGAACAGGATTCCGACAGAAACCAACGACCAAAACAGCTTTACTGAGATAAACAGGAGAAACTTTTACGTTTTTAAAATGTCAAATCAATAAGACTCTGAAGAACAGAATACCTAAACTATCTGGTGTGTGGTTTTGACATATACAGAATATCTAAACTGGTGTGTGGTTTTGACATATTTGTTAATTAGCATATTTGTCAAATTAGCGTTAACTATAATATGAATTGATCAGAAAAAGAAACAAAAACAACCTCCATCTCCCCTGACAAGCACACTTTTCTCGTGCTCTACTACTTCATAGATCAATAAACGTAAACCAGTGCTTGTACGTCTCTGGATCGCGTTGCAATGCGCCCGCCTTGACATCAAAATGCAACTCAAAAGTGAAAGCTTCGATAAAACAAGTTTAGTTCATTAAAACACTTTATACTTAAACGTACCATTTTGTATCCTTGCATTTCTAACACCCCCTGGGTTCCTGTGCCGCAATATTAGAGACTAGATGACTTAGTATGGGCGTCCCACGCACTAGAAGTGTTTAGTAGAACGAAGCGATGTTCATCAACAATTACAAATAATATTATGATTCCAATTTTTGTTGATGTAGCTCTATTGTTACTGATACCAGTCATGCGTGTTCAGTCATTTCCCTCGAGCGAGAAGGATCGAGTTGTGATTTGCGCTAAATCATTGTGGACTCGCTTTCCACATGTTGTTTGGTCGCAAATTTGAAGTTTTTGTTGATTTTGTCACAAACGTTTCAGGCTTTGCATGATGTTATGGTCGAAACGTTTTGTATTTTATTTACAAAGTTTAAGTGATCTATGTCAGTAAGCTTTGTTCAAGAAACTCGTCCAGAAAGTCAGAAACTTATCGAGAACTTGTTGAAAAAACTCGCCGAGACACTGTCGATACGCCTCTGCATTTAAACTGGTGATTTATTTAACTCGGTTTTGAGTTTGCGAAACTGAACATACACTGTATACTGGACAACTATATAATATATTTCTGGTAACTCTTGCGGACGTGTCGTGCATTGAGGATGGGGGAATTAGTTAAATGGAAAGAAGTTCGTTTGTAATAAATGTGTCAAACACTATTACTCAGCTTAACGTATAGCTTTCTGTACAATCAATCAGTACCTAAAAAGGCCTTGTAGTATATAGTAATCTCTGTCAGATTTTCTTACAAAAATGGTCAACTGGTCCATAGTATATATCAGTACCTCTTATTAGCCGAGTGCGAGGTCCGTACGGTAAGTTATGGACCGAGTTTTTTCCTTCCTTTTATGGCCCAAG